>JAADWC010000315.1:0-11414 GCA_023336095.1 Pythium pectinolyticum | reverse complement strand
TCAGAAATGAGTGCTCTCTCAGCTCAGATATAACATAGCTGACCAGAATTGCGAAAAACGACCCGAAATGCCGCCTACAACGGGCATTTCGGGGTCGGCGATAAGAATTCCTGGTCAACCACTTTGGTACAGCCAAATTTTATTGTAGCCTAACCCTATCATGATCCGTTTTACTGAGTTTATCAGTGCGATTTGAGACAGTAAAATGGAGGGCAAAATACATGAAAGCCACAATATCATGTATGCATCATACATTTTATTGATCCAAATGGTATGTAACCTTGCGGAATTCCGACCCTTCCAATTCAATCGATTTCAATCGAAAAAATGGAAAAGGCGTGTGTGCAACCTCTTCGTCTATTTTTTCTGAATCGAATGGTGTGTCTGAATTTTTGTGACTCGAAAATCTGGGACAGGGACTGAGTGGTGTTGCGGAGAAATTTGTAGCTAACCTCAGGACTTTCTACATCACCCATACAAAACAATATGTATGGTATGTTGCATGATGCAACATATCTTTTTTGTCGTATTGGAGCTGTTAATCTTCGTGATCCAATTATTTGGAAACAAACTGGCATAACCCAATCATCTTAGAGGGTTGTCCAAGTAAACGGCACCTGTTTTTTGCACTGCTACTTTTCCGGCCAAAAGCCAAAACCAAGTTGGAAAAAAATGTCCAAGTGCCACCTCTTTTTAGGAGGTATCAACCTTTACCAAGTAATTTTGTGGGGAACAATATCATTTTCTGCAGGTGTTGGCAACCAACAATACGCAATTTCGACCATATGGTTCAACAAACACGGTCATTTCTCCCAATTCTTCGGGAAAAAGTAGCATCCGAGCAAGAAAAACAGCTACTGTAAAAGCTGTATTACAAGCCCCTCTCTGTATTTGAGCCCCTTCTGTATTTGTGCCCCAGTTTGGGACATGACAACCTTCTAGAAGCCCTCTTCTATTTGAGCCTCCGTACTGAATTAGGTTATAAGAAATGACAAACTTCAAGTCTCAATTGACGTGAGGACTATCAGATTTGCTCCACGTGGAGAGCGCATTTGATCGCATTCGACGGCGAGCATTCTCGCATTTTCCATGCGTCGCAGCTACACTCTCGGAACAAAAAAGAAGGTGGCCACGGAGGCCAAGAAGATCAGCACTCGGGCGGCCGCTCGCAAGTTTAAGGTCGACCGAAAATGTATCCGTCAGTGGCTGGAACTGGAAGCCCGCGGTGCGTTTGACGAGTACGACGACGATCGCCGCCGAGTGAGTGGCGCTGGTCGGCCCCTTGTGTGTGAGGAGCTTGAGGAACTCCTTGTCGAGCGAATCGCTGAGGCGCGACGCGCGCATCGTCGGGTGACGCAGCGCAAGTGTGTGGAGATAGCCGCGGCCATTCTCGCCAGCATGGACGAAAAGCCGGACCTGCAGTTGTCTGATGGATGGCTCCAGTGCTTCCTCCATCGCCATGATCTCGTCCAGCGAAAGGCGACAAACAAACCCAAGCTCTCCGCTTCTGCTATCTCTGCGCGCGGCGCGAACTTTATCCGCCACTTCCGTCAACTCGTGCAGGACTACGCCATTGATCCATCCAACATCGTCAACTTCGACGAGACGTCTGTTTTTGCGGAGCACAGCAAGGATATGACACTGGAGACAAAAGGTGCGACGGACGTACCAATCAAGTCATTTGGGCTGGAGAAGGTTCGCGTGACTGCTGTGTTCGGCGCGCGAGGGGACGGAACGAAGCTCAAGCCATGTCTCATGGTGAGAGGCAAAGTCCCTGGTGTGACGACTGAGAACGGCATCCCTGTGCTGGTAAACAAGAACTCGTGGATGGACACACAGTCGTTTATTCGCTACGTGGACTACATGTTTCCTTTCCCAGAGCCAAACAAGCTCCTGCTCGTATTCGACTCCGCCAGGTCGCATATTAGCAAGATGGCGAAAGCCCACCTTCAGGCACGCAAGATTTTGTTTGCAGTTATCCCTGGTGGACTCACGCCCTATCTCCAGCCGTGCGACTACGGCATGTTCAAGCCGCTCAAGAGTCCCCTGGCCGAGATCATCGACGGATGGAAGGAGCATGGGCCACACGAGTTCACCTCAGGCGGCAACGTGAAGCCGCCGACGCGTGACAGAATGATCGAGTGGATGAAGATAGCGTGGGAGGCAGTCGTTCCTCCTTCTATTCGTCTCAGCTTCCGCAGTTGCTTTTTGGGGACGGATGCGGAGCTGGCACTCGCTCGTCATGAACTCTACGGCCCCGAGTTTCGCCGACTTCTTGCTGGTGAAGAGCCTCAAGAGATTGTGGATGAGCTCAGTCAGCTTCTTCTTGTTGATGAAGGGAGTGACATGGATATTGACGACGTCGAAATTGACTTTGCGTAGGATCGTTGCGGATGACGGGTTCATAGACTGATAACAGAATTTAACTTGTCTTAGTACATGATCTTTTGCCTCAAAATTGTAATTGAGCCCCCTCCATATTTGTACCCCGGTTGGGGAGGGGCTCTAGCCTTATAACCCCCGGGACAATAATACCGCTTTTACAGTATTTGAGCTGGTTCTGGGAGCCTCGGTTTACTGAGGTATTTTGCCACCTCTTTTTTAAATCTGCCACATTTTATGTAAAAACAGGTGCAAAAAATAGGTGAAAATCTACTTGGACAACCCTCTTATTTATCCCTCGGATGAAAATCCCTTCAGCGACAAGCTACTGGTAAGCAAGTCATTTGGTCACAGCTTCGAGATGGACATGCCCTTTTGCGCAGTAGTGACAGATTCCGCGAGCTGAGTCTTCATTGTGGTCTTATAGGTAAGTAGTGCCTGGACGATCTGCGTTTCTGTCGGTTTCGCAAACGAACGAATTCAGTGTATGCCACGTCACACCGACATGTGTCGGATTTCGATGCTTGCACAGGTATCCTAGACTTAATCTTCACTGTATACGCTGACGTTGGCGTTTTGGCGCTTCTTTCGGCGGCATAATGGGGCTCGATGGCGCTAACGACACTGGAGGGGCAGCGAATGTTGTAAACCGTTGCATCCATCGCGTTCTCACTTTTGCCGAAGTAGCCAATGCGCCACAATCGCATCCAGAACGCGAATTGCCGCCCGATCGGATGGCACAGCTGTTGCACTTACGCACGCCTCTCCTCGTATCACCACTCGGAACGCCAAGCACACTGTCGTGAACGGCCCCAGCACCGCGAATCGCAGGTAACACATTCGCATACGCATTTGGCATCTTGCACTGAGCGACCAAACCATCCGATCGCCACTTTTTAGACATATCGTTCAAGTTGGTACAACACATCGACTCAAACCATCGCACAGCATGCTGGTGTACCACGGGAGACGAGACGATTTTACTAAGCAACTTAGGCGTATTGGCGGAGCCGGAAGACTGTGCGTGCACGTGCAGACAGCCATCGGCATGTCTCGACGGCTGCGTAATGAGCATTATTCTTTCCATTCGATCCCCGGTTTGCGGTATGAGTTCAGCGACACATCCGTCACTGTGGTGTTGACGCTGACGCCTGGCGCTTGTGATTCCGATTTGATCCTCTACGCTGCCAAGAGACGGGTAGGGGGGACAAACTTCCACAAGCACAGTTTGTTGTGGCACAAGGCGTCCGAGGCAAGCACATGTGTCAAACCGGATGGTGTCCACGGCTGCCCAACCCACCCCGTATTTCGTAGTTCAAAGAGGGGCTGAGTTCTTACTGCAACTTGGCCTTGAGCAACATAACCTAGACTGGAACAACTCTCATTGGATGAAATAGAATATCCTTTGGCGACCTGTTGTCAGGAGGCTGTTGCATTCATCAGAAAGCTGCCAACCCAGGAGAAAGCAGAGCACGAGTCTATGGATGCATCGGGGACGAGGAGACAATTTTATAGTGTAGGCATGAACAGAATGGAGGAGGCACAAGCTGTGATACTCTAACGAGGCGAAGCGCTGTCATTTTTTAAAGCTAAACGAGTCAAAAAGTCCAAATTTTGCGTTGATTGCGTCGCGAGTAGCGCAGCGAGCATACTCAGCTTACGACAGTAAGCACCTGCACTAGAAGGTCCGATCCAATGCCCATGGGGCACATGAATCGAAAGCAGTGAAACAAACATGTACATGTATAGTCGTTGGCGTGCGTGAAGCTTTCCACTTGGGATCCCATGGGCGCCGGTTGACCTACATTATAAAAATTTAGAAAAGATCTAAAACGTGGGATTCTGCACACTGATCCTCAGGAGAGTACTGTACTGCACTGCGAAGTGCGACACCGTACTGTACAGTGTAGAATTCGAAGGGATGGTACAAAAAAGCTACATCACCTGCAACGTGGGGTCGTGTACTTTCAATGCAGGATACTCCATGAAAGATGATTCGCAAATATGACATTCAGGGTCTGAAATGGAGGCCTCAGATTGCGAAATATAATATGAAGTACAACGTCCTACAGTTGTACTTCATATTATATTCCCCAAGACGTCAACACCAAACGCAATCTGCCATGTTGTGCGGATGAGCAAGCTTCTCCGTGGGTGCGACGCTCGAGCCGCTCTGGTGGCAAACTCTTTTTTGCGCGTGTGGGTGGGGCTAGTTAACAGTCTGCCACGCGTGCCATTGCTGGATGAGCCGAAAACCCACTTGGACATGCGGACGATTCGCCTGCACGGACGGCGCCGGCGATGCTGAGCCCACAAGGCGATGTGGGCTCTCAATGTGCCCCCACGGAATGAGGAGGCACTTGCACTGAAATAAAGTCTTTGTTTTCATAGTTTTTCATTTTTTCATTTTGAACTCTTTTTTCTTCTTGCTTTTTGTTTCGTGGTGGTGGCTTTCAATACTGTACAAACGGAAACGGCAGCACAGCACAGCGCAGAGATCGTGGAATCTCCATCAGCCACGACACGAAAAGCTCCGAGCAGCTCCACTCCGTCAGCGCCGCCAGCATCAACACGAACAGCAGACGAGCCCCAGTAGCAGCAACACTCCCCCCCCACTCACATTCCCACACGCGAGTTGACGCGGGCTGAGACGGCTACAGTCGACCCGGGAATCGTCCGCGTGGTGCGGCCGCCACGCGAGTGTCCATGGTGGGCACTCGCGTCTTGGCACTTGCACACACGCAAACGGTCGTTCCCCAGGGTCTTGTTGCCGTCCAGCTCAGTCGGTTTCGCGATGTGGATGTGAAATGTTTTGCGGCCCTCCCCACGGCCAGTGCTGCTACCGCCTCTACTGCTCTCGCCATCTGCCCTCGGCGCCGCCAGTCGTCGCCACCCGTCGCTCTTGCATCGTGTCGCAATCTCTCTCTCTCTCTCTGTTTCACTCGTCGCTCTCCTCTCGCCTCTTTCGCCTCGCTGCTTGTGTCGCCGCTTGCCGTTTTTTCCAGTCACATGCCACCCCACTACCTAATCCTAAAATACCTATAATGTCCACACGAATACTTATACTGCCACACGCTCAACACGTTTCCCCGCACCGCCTTCGAGGCGCGCATTTACTTCCATGGCGTCTTGGCCGTCGGCTTTTTTTCCGGTTTGTTGCTTGGTTTGGCTTCTTCCAGCGACGCATGCGGTGTCGTGGCAGTCGTGGAGCGACGGACGCGCAGTGCTTGACGAGCAGCTGCATCGGAATTGCGCGGCGCTTGTGGCGATGGACGAGCTTTTGCTTGACCGTGATCGTGCGCCACTTGGTTTTGGGGTTTGGCGGTCGTGGCGGTCGTGGCGGTGGTTGTGGCGCGTTGACGCGGTGTACATGTCGTCTTGGAGCCTTGACGGCCTGTGGCCGTGGCCGTGACCATGACGTGCGAAATCAACGACGCAGCGTGATCTTTCTGTTCTATTTCATATCCCGTACACACAGATTCACAGAAAACGAACTGATAGGTGTTGATTTCTCATGAAGATGTGATATTGCAAGAATTTATGTGGATGCTCAAAGCATCATTGCACGGGATGCACATATTATAATACGTTATCGTTCCATGGGGATTTCTCAAAAGCGTGCAACTGAATGTGAGCAAAGTTTTCATATCCAGCAAACGCTTGCGAGAGATGAAAAGGTGGGTCGTGCGCACGGGGGTGAACAGTATACTTTCTCTCGGCCCTCAAACGAATGGTCAAAGTGAACGAATGGCTCCCTGGCCTTCGTTGGCTTTAGTGGTTCTGAGGCAGTGAGCAAAACTAGTGGCGAGGATTGCCTTCGCTTTGAAATACTAAGGCTTGATTGTTTGGTCATTTTCGTTTCTGCATGACACGAGGCAGATTGGTGACACACAGTACCTTGACGTTCCGCTGCTGCCCCCCCCCTCAGTGCGTGGGAAACCATCATCAGCGGTCAAGACTACTGGTTCGATCGACTTTCACTGATATCACGCTGCTGCTTCTCCCCTCTGTGCGTGGGACCATCGTTTTCAGCGATCATGAAAGTGCGTCGTAACCGACTTGTCTATCAGACTCAATCTCACCAGCCATAGAACCGAGCGTATTGTGGCCTCTACTCGATCAACAGCGCCATGCTGGAGGTCAATTTCATTCCAGTCAAGGGGGGTATTTATCGTTCTATATTTCTCAAACCGTCAGAATCTGATGTCTTTTGTGAAAGGTTAGAAAATGGAAGAACATCTTGTGCGCTTAAAGGAGGCCCATCCAGACGAGGACAATGGCCACCCAGTCAACGGCCACTACAGTGTGAACGCCCTGCAGCAAGACTTCAGAAGAAGGGGTACAACCTCGTGTTCATGAACCGCATGGCCAGCTGGACCAAGACGAGCGCAAAGGGCCGATTCAAGCGTCTCGCGTTTACGAAGTATCGTCGCGTCATTATCATCGGCCGCCCCCTCCCAACTGCAAGCTCCCACTGCATTGCTAGAGTCGCTCGAACAGTAGAAACAGCACCGAATAAACAAGTAGAAAAATCCGTCCCGGCGCTCCTTAAGCTCAGCGTGAGATGGGATTGCATGCGGCCCCTCAAGTTCTGGCAGGAAGGCCTTGCGGATGTCAGGTGTGCACTCTTTGATCTCCCCAAAATCTGGGCAGATCAACACGCTGGTCATATCCCGGAGAATGCGCTCTTCTAAATACACAAACATACTGCTTTTTCGTTTGTTTAATTCTATCGTTTCGCTTTTGATAGATGAAAATCGGGCTTTCCACATCCAACAATATTGGCCAGATCAATTACTGTACCTCCATGTTGGACAAACATGGAGGTAATTGATCTGGTCTTCGGGGTGCAATCCAGAACTTCGTTCTGGAAATGTCCAAGAGCTAAACCTCATACATTTCGAAAATTAGCACGATGTGCTCTGTATAGTGGCCTCATCTTGTAGAAGTCCACATCCTTGTTGAAGTTTAATGAGGATTTGATTTCGTTGACGAAAAGAATCATAATGGAATGCTTCGGAATTGATCTTTGAGTCAGGCCCGTATATAATCCAGCAAAAAACTGGTAACTCGTTTGTGAAGTCGCATGATACTTTGTACTTCGAAGTAAGATTCTGTCACCATCTAAGAGCCACTTAGTTTCGATCTCAAATCTGGTTCGGTGCGCAATGGAGTCAACGGATCCTGGTGGGAATGGTAGCGAAGAAGAAGACAACCGCGAGCGCCTACTGCGACAAAGATCCGGTGACAAACGCCGCCGGGGTACGCAAGAAAGTTCTGCTCATCGTGCACGGAGACTTGCTCGACAGAAAGAATACAATCAGAGACGACGAACGGCCTCCGATAACCAAGATGAAGAGCGAGGGGTGATACGAGGCTAACTCGAGACCGAAGAACACCGCCATCGTTTGGCACGTCAACGCGAATACCATAGAGAACGCCGTCGTTCCGCGCGTGATTTAGGATCCACGTCTACTCAGAAAGAAACGACTAAGCAACGAAGCCAGCGACTATTACGCCAGCGCGAGTAAAATCGCGAACGGAGTCAACCATGCGACGTACCTCAATCCGCGACGGAGAGTACCCAAACCCAACTTGAACTTGTGTCAGCGGACATCAGCGATGAGATTGAGCGGCGTCTGCAAGATGCCCTTGGTGCAAACGGCCTGGACAAGTGCGTATGTGCGGTGTGTGATCGTCTTGGTCTGAGGAAGCGCTGTCAAAGGATCGATGCGGACGATTCCACGTGCTTCAAGAACATGAAACGGGTGCTCCCGGCTCCAGTCTCTCTCCTCGAGACGTTAGCAAAGCAGTACAGCTGCGAAGACATGGACCCGTCACTAGCTGGGTTGTTATTATCGTGAAAAGGCATCCCACTCAAGTCTTCCGGGGTCAAGCTATCCGTATGCACAGAATGCCACTCTGCTTTGTTGGTCGACAGAGAAGCCCCTCCAAAGTACGCGATTGCAAACGGCTTCTACGTGGGGTTGCTTCCCGAAAACTTGGCGAGTGCTTTGTGGATGGAGAAGGTGATGACCCAGCTTGTTACTGTCGTTGCACAAACGCGGATCATGCGTGGTGGTCGCCACCGGGCAATACGATCTCATTGCATGGTGTTTGACTCGACGCCGGGACCACCTACGACTCTGCTGCCACGACGCATTGATCGTGAGAGTCCTTACAAGGTCGTGTTGGCGGGATCATTGACGACTGCCCAAAGCGATCGGATCAGGAAGCTTCATGAAGTCCGTGGTGCGATGGTGACAAGCTTGCTTGCGTTTTTCAAGCAGCGCAATCCATTCTATTCTGACGTTGAGATGGACACGACATTCATCCAGGAGCTCGAAGCCAACGTATCTGTATGCGAGGATATCTTCATCACACATGCAGAGGAAGATAGCACTGCGACCATGGATCAAGAACAAGATTCAATTTCTAGTCGAAGTGAGTGGTCGGTCGAGAATCGGCGGAAACCAGTGTTGTCGAGCGCAATATTTTGCTGATCCGAGAGGAGATGGCGCCTGACGCTTCGCTTTTCCAACGTGTGGTCGACCTGAATGCTCACGAGCCAGCAGTCACGCCACATTTGCAACTGAATCATTCAACACGATTTGCTGGATTTGCAAATATCGAGGCCAAGATGCATCCACACCTCTTCCCATTTGGGCTCGGGCATTCCGACGAAGCGAGGCACACGTATGTGTCAAGGCACGACTGCATACGCTATTGCTATTTGCTCAGTTCCAGACGGTTCGCACAAGATCCGACATTTATGCTGACGGCGTTCGATCGTCTATCTCTCCAGAACATGTACACTCTTACTTCAGTCAAGCGTAGAAGATATTCATCACTGTTTAAAGGATACGAAACCATTCCTCGCGACGATCTCGCGGCTGCTCTCATGAACAACGAGCGTCGACAACGTGGTGAGCGACGGCAAGAGGTTCCAAGTCCAATCGCGGAACGCTTTCTCAAGTCTGTTGAGTTGGCGTCTGTTTCAGTGGGGGGAGTAGCGCGGAGCGTCGTCAGTGTCGACAGGAGGCATTCGGCTACCAAACACGATTCGGCCAGCCTGCTCTGTTTGTGACTCTCACACCCAACGCCGACAACTCCTACGCGATGGCACACTACACGGGTGTTCTCTCCGTGGGGACACTCTTCGTCGCCCTTGAAGCCAGGGTTCCAACGCCCATCGCAATGGAGCAAGCTGGTATGAGTAATGATGCGGCTTCCGCGCGGCTGTTCATGCAATACGTCGACGCATTCATCGAGCATGTTCTTGGTGTTGACCTCAAAACAATGCAATCGCAAGAGACGGGCGGGTTGTTTAGGAGAACAAACGCATAATACGGCATGGTCGAAACTCAAGGGCGTGGGACTTTACACATCTACTTCCCAATCTGGCTCCATGGCGCTCAGGTCAATAGCGCTGACTATGAAGCGAGCGTTCTCCAACAAGGCGTGTTGTTTGAGCACAAACTTGAGCGGTATGTGGTCAGCATTGTCACGACTAAATTCCCACTGCGGACAGAGTTCGCGACTTGCTCAAGGCGGTTTCAGCCCCCGTCGAACGTGTTCTCGCCGATTTCGAGCACCATCGTCTCGTCGGAAACATTGCCAGGACAGTGACTGAAAGTCACTGTAAGGAAGTGATCGAAGGGCCAGTCGCTCAACTTTCCAAGAACTGGTTGAAGAAGTGGGTCGATGACGACGCGACTGCCACTGCGTCATTACTCGGTACAAGCGAGCGCGATGTGGGAGTTCCAAATGCTTTGGTTGACCACCCGACAACTGAGCAATTAAATAAGATGATTGGGTTAATGCCGTTTTGTTTCCGAATAATTGGGTCACGAAGACCGAATCATAATTGGGTTGCGCACTCAAAATAGCCATGAAATCTCCCAGTTTAGAACTAAAAACCGGTACAAATGAGAGAAACCGGTATGGGTCGTTTCAGACCCAATATTAATTGGGTTACATTTTCTAACTTCATGGATCGCATCTTTCCCACGGGACACACTGCTCATCACTAGAACCATACACGCAGAGTTCAAACCAACATCAAGAGCACAAGTAACAAGTCCTACTGTCAAACTATGGTAACTGTATCATGCCCCATATGCAACGTGCGCATCTCTAGCGCCAGTATTCACCGCCACGCGGGATCACGTCGCTGCCTGGAGCTAGCCAACCCTCGCCTTCACGAAGTCCGTCTCCTGGCTTCCGCCGCAGCAAAGAAAGCGTATGACAGGACGTACGCGAAGGCCGCTCGAGCGACGCTGTCGTGCGCTGTCGCGGCTGCGACGAGTCGCATTTCGACGCTCTCGCTTCACCGCAACGTCATCGAGATTGTCGACAGTGACGACGACGACGACGCTGCGGTGTGTCCAGTCTGCCAAGATCGTCCGACCAACCCAGTTCACCCTCGTTGTGGCCATGCACTCTGTGGCGAGTGCGCCTCCCAGCTCGTCACTCGCTGGGTTGCCGAAGACCACGACGAAGAAAACACGCCATGTCCAGTGTGCCGCCAGGATCTGGAACTTTAGGAGTGGCTGCTAAACCAAAAATACATTTATGGTAATTTATGCTTTAACTGAATCTAGTTTTCGTCGACTGATAATCTTATGTACGATACATAATTGTATGTTTGTGTGGTGTACCCTAGTATGAATAATGTGGTGCACACAAGCTGTGACTTGAAAGAAATATCTGTGACGTGGGGAAGATTTGGGGACTTGGCGAGTCGGGCGAAAGTGCATGCAGAATGCCATGGACAATTCGAAATGCAATCTTCGTGTATGTATGGAGATACTAGCTGTGACCTTACATCTAGTATTTTCGTGCGTGCAGAGACTTACGACTAGGTTAGCAGCACATTGGGGTTTGCAGCCGAACCCACCTTCGGGTTCTTCCGCTTGTTCTTCGACTTGGGTCCTGGTTTCAAGCCACGCTTCCCGAGAACAGCGTCTTCAACAACTGCTGGTGGCATGACAAGATCTGTGTCCCGCTTGATTGTAGCTGTCGGAAGCGTC
>JAADWC010000314.1:0-11428 GCA_023336095.1 Pythium pectinolyticum | reverse complement strand
GGCGTTGGCTGCGCATGGCATCGCTGACGACGCGCCAAAGGAAAGCTTTTCGCAGGAGCAGTTTAGCGAGGACCTATCGGCGACGACGAGTGCACCACCGAGTCCAAACCCGGCCCAGGAAAGTGACGGGTCGCAGGAAGGCGCTCGCGACCGCAGCGTCTCTGTGGGCAGCGCGCAAGACGGTGTAGCACCTGTGGATGCAAGCAAGAAGCGCGACCGGGTCAACAGTGTGAGCGACGATGGCAAGCCACGCGCCACTCCTGCGCCAGTGGCTCCTACTAAGTCGGGTCCATCGGGCACGACGTCGGCCACCTCGACGCCCGTCAAGCCAGCCAAGGAGCTGGAGAAACCCACGGTGCGTGCGCCCGCGGCGGCCGTAGCGTCGCCTCGAAAGAGACGTAAAATGAAAATCACGTTCGCCAAACTGGGGTGAGCTCCTTGCTTGATTTTCCCCATGCGGATTAAAAAAAAAGAAGTGGAAACTGCAAAAAAAGAAGAAGAAAAGAGTGCCAAGCACCACCACACCCACCGCAAAAAGCAGAAAAAGAAATTGAGCAACAGGAAAAAGAAAAGAAAAAGAAGAAGGAGCTGCCCCGGTCCAGGAGCTCAGCCGCTCGCCATCATCCTCCGACGCACAAGCCAGAAAACAACACAAACCCCGATCATCTCTCTCAATCTCACTCTCGCTCCGTCTCCTCCGCCCAGTGCGCGGATAATGTACGTACTCCATGTGTAGTGCTGCTGCTGTAGACGCGTAGACTCTTGCTTTCTCAGCTCCATGGACGGACGGAGGAATGGGGTGGATGGATAGACTATCAGTAGCTCCTGACGTTCTTTGTGGAGCTCTTAGCTCGCCATGAAGCCCGGCAGCTCACCCAAGCATTTTCTTAGTCGCACGTCGCACCCACAGTATCAAAACCAACCCCCACAAAAATTATTTAACAAAAGCAAACAATAAAAAAAATAATTGCGAGAACACTGAGATCCCTTTCTTGTCCTGTTTCACTAGTAGTTGTAGAAATCTAGACGGAGAATAAGAAGCACGACACGAGTCGAAGCCAAAAGGTCTGCTCGTGGGTCGTGAGCTCACTCTCCGCGTACAAGAGGAACCGGTCGACGGCAAACGATGAGCTGCTGGCAGACGATGCGTGAGAAGAAGACGACGATGAGATGGCCAGTGCGCGCTGCATGCGCTGCCGCCAGTCAGCGGCGTCGCTCCACACCGAGGCCGGTGCGTCAAACAAGACAAATAGAGCTGCCATCAGCAGCGTGTCGTCATTGAGAGGATCCATCTCGCGCCCTTCGTGGTCGTGGTTGTGGTCTGTTAGCAGCAGCACTCGCTGCACGGTCGCAAGCGAAGGAAGCGACGTGGAGGCCTCGGTGCGCCATCGATGGCGAAGAGCTTCCTCGGTTTGCGCTCGTAGCCACTCGACAAAGTCACGCTGGTGCTGCTGGGACGCACTCGTCGTCACAGGCTGCATGGCCGTGGCTGTTGATGATGAGGTGGACGCGTCGACCAGCGAGCGGAACGGATCCATGCGATGGAATTCCTGCACGAGCTTGACGTTCCAGAGCCCGACAAGCGACTGGAGCCGCTGGCGTGGATGATGGAGCGTAAAGATTTCAAACAGCACGCTCAAGTAGGTCGGCCACTGCCGCGCACGCGAGGTCGTCGCCGCTCGTAACACGCCCAGCGGCTCCAACTGCGTGAGCCGCTCGCGCCACCACGTCGACTCTTCGTTGTCGTCTACGGTTTTTTGGAGAGCCGTCACCGCAACAGTGCTGCCTTCAAAGTACTGGGCGAATGCACGCAGAAGAAACTCGTCATGGTCGCCGTGGCCGACACTGCGACGACTGCTAGTAGAGAAGCCCAGTGCGGTCACGCCCATCAATGCCTGCGGTGCCACGACACGGCGTTCCAACAGGATCGTACTTTTCTCCAACAGCAACTTGACGCGGTTGTCATTTGCCGTGGTTCTTGTTCCAGTAGGGCGCTGAATGCCATAAAAGCTACTGCGCCGTCTCGCGCGTCTCCAGTCGTCGACATCGTCGCCATCGCTTGGATCTTGGTCTTCCAGATGAATATCCACGGGGTAAAACGTATCGCCACTTTCCACAACAATGCGATCGACGGCATCCAACTCGGGCAGTAGACACGGCGTCGTGAGCGTCGTGGTCGTCGTGGCCACGGTCGCTCCTTCGGCACTTGGCCGGTCGGCATGGCTCACCACACGAAGCTGGACGCTGCACGGCTCGCCCGACGTGGCCTCCACGGTCTCGACATGGCGACTCGTGTCCACGGCGAGTGTATACAAATGGCGAAACGCCTGGAGATGGTACTTGTTATCAGCCGTGTTCATCGCACTCACGGGGTACAACGCCACGACCAGCGCCGCGATCGCCTCATTGGAACGGGACACGGTCGCACGGCCGCCACCGAGAAACAACAGGCCAATCGCCATACTCAGCGCCATGTGGTTGCCGTACGTGAGCTCATTGTCCACGCGCTGCTTCAGATTGATGGACCGCAGCAGCGTAAACGTTTCCAAGTTTCCCGTGCCGGCGTCCACCAGTGCCAACGCCTGCGCACACACTGCCAGGCATCGCTCGATCGTCACGCGGTCGGTCGCAGCAGCGACGAGATCGCCACCCAGCAGCGCCGATCGTGAGCGCATGTCGCGGAAAAACAACACGAAATGGCGCAGCGTGTCCCGAGCGGAGCCGTCGCTCGTGCCGGCAAAGCGAAGACCGACGCTCAAGCACGCACCAGCGACAATATTGGCGTACGACTCGCAGATCGAGCGGATGTCGGCGTGGTCTGGCAGAGTCTCAGATACCGACGACAACGACGACGATGACGACGAGCCCTGACGCTGGATGATCTTGTGCGCATCTCGCAACTGCTCGGGCACTTGGCTGGTCTCGATCCACGCCTTGGTCGGCTCAATGTTGTCCCACAGCACGAGGTTTTTCGCGAGCGTGCGGATCAACAGGATGTCGGGCCGCACATAGTCGAGCAAGGTCAACGTGTCAGGCACGGCGAGCTGGCTCGCGCACGACTTGTTGCCCGACTTCAAGTACATGAACGCCAACGCGAGCGCACTCCCACACGCCGTGACACCAATATTCACGTGCTCTCCGCGCCAGGAGCTACGAGGATCGCTGTTGCTGGATGGTGGTTTGCTGGAGTCGCCGTTGCGGCTGTTGTTTGCACCGCTGCCATTCGCGTGCGAGGACGATCCATTGGCACCGCCACCACCAGTACCGTGAATACTTGAGGCGCTGTCCAGTCCACTGCCAAAGGGTTTCCACTTGCGGCCACGATACAAGTAGCTACCGCTCGAGTTGGCGTCGCCGCCGCCGGACGCCGCTGGCTGAGCAGCTCCACCGACAATGTACTTGTACAGTTTCTCCTCCAGTCCAAGATCAGCGAGCCCAGGATCGCCCGACGTCGCGCCGCCTCGTCCAAGAAGCACCAGTCCGAGCGCGAGCCCGGCAGCAAGCGAGTATCCTTCGTGCTGGTCGAATGGCGTCGACGACGACGACGCCGACGACTGGTTCGAGCCACTGGTGCTGTGCTGATTCGTGACGAATTGCGCAGACGCCGGCGACCGCGTGATCTCGGTGAGCAGCAGCTCAGTCATGAGACGATGGCCGCTGCCCTGGTACAAAATGCCCAGCCCCAGTAATGCCGCGGTCTGCGTTGACGCGGGCACGGAAAACTCAGCAAATGCCGGCGGCAAAAGCGATGGAATGTGGAGACACAGCATCTTGGATACAGACCGCTCCAGTGAGAGCTCTAGCCCAGGAACTCCACCGGGGAGTGGCGTCTTTGATCCCGTGGCGTGGTCGTCTGGTTGTGGCTGGGTCTCGATCACACCTACTGCCGCGGCTGATGCGACCACGTTTGCATCCATCTCTATATCCACATCGGCATTCACTGCCTGGGACGCGCCAGTGGGTCCTTGTGGGTCATCCTGGGTCGCTGCATCTAACTGTGTGTTGCCAGCTGTGTCTGCTCCTCCCAGTCCTGCGTCTCGCGCGCGTGCTCGTTGCCGACGGCGTGCAGCCTGGACTGCGGCCGACGAGGACTTGCGCTTGCGCCGATTGCGAGCGGCCGTCGCTGCCATGCCCAGCAGAATCGCCACAGTGATAAACTCGTTCGAGAGCGACAGGTAGTTGTACACGTCGGCCATCGAAAGACACTTCAAGTGGCCATTCAGCCCCAGTCCAAGCAACACACCCGCATGAGCTGCATGGGCTTCCTCGAGATCCCTTGCCGTGGCCGTGGACGACGGAGACTGCTGCTGCTGCTGCTGTTGCGGCTGGTTGCGAGCCATCGTTGCTCCCAGTCGCTGGAAGTCGCTCGCCGACGGCCGATGGTATTTGATCCAGTACCGTGTGATGATGCTCGACAAATCTCGTGCTGGAAGCCGCAGCCCCGTGGCACAGCCATTGTGGAACTGCGGCCAATGGGTCAGTTCTTTGGCGTAGCCCGAGACATCCAGTAATACCGTCGAATTCGTGTGGGGTGTACGTCCCGCCAGTGGCAGCGCTGGCACACTGAGCTGCCATGCCTGGTTTTGCACTGTGGACAAGTCAAACGTGCCGATCGTGACCATCCCGCGCGCCACCGAGAGCGCCATCGATCGCTTGCACAAAAGCAAAAGCCGCGTCTGCTGCTGGAGAACAAAGTCCTGGTCAGAAACATCCGAGGTTTTCTCCAGTCGCAGACTTAGTGGACGGTTCGAGCGCAGCAATCGCGCGACTTCCTTGAGCCGCTGGTCCGTGGGAAAGAACCGCTGGCTGCGCACGACCACGTCCACTAATCCATCCGATACTTCTCGTGTGGCGCCAGCAGCGTCGAGCGTGGCAGCGTCGCTGTGCGCGTGGCTCTGGCTTCTTGATGATGATCGCAGGCGCGTCGACTCCACAAGACTGCTGGACGGATTCGTATTCGAAGAGCCACTGCTGCTGGTTGTTGTAGCGTCGCTACCACCACCAGGGGATTGGTAGTGGCCTGCAAGATCCCGTCGCCCAATCAACGCGCACACACGCTCGCTCACGTCGTGCGGTGGGTCTTCACGATACACGCGAATGGCCTCCAAGACCACAAACCGAATCCCCACGGGCAAATCCTCGAGCGAGAGCCGATGGCCAATCTCGTTGTCGTCCGTGAGAAACTCCATGAGCTCTGTGAGCCGGGCGATGTCGTATCGCTTTGGCTGCTGCTGCTGCTGCTGTGACTGTGGCATTGGAGCCATCATGTCGTCGTCCTCGTCTCCAAAATCGTCCGCATCACCACTGCTGGAAAAAAGAAGCTCAAAGATTCGGCACACGGCGTCGGTGCGCCACAGCGGGTGTACCGTAGCTGCTGGATCATCACTGGCGTCGCGCTTCCACTCGTTTGCGCCCTTGAGCCGTGGGAATTCCGAGTCTGCGCCTGAGAATTGACTTGTCACGGGCTCAAAACTTCCAAACCCGCCACCGCGACCACCACCACCTCCACCGTCAATACCACCCGCCCAACTGGAGCCGCTGGACGAAAACGCTTGCAGTCGATCGCGTAACCACACAAAGACATCCGGAGCCGCCACGTCTCCGTCAAAGTGTAGCCGAATCTGGATCGGCGACCGCTCGCCATGGGGCTGGGCAGGAAAAAGACGCGCGGGCGTCTGCACAGTCGTCACTAGAGCGTGCTGGCGGCGGTAGTACGCTGTGAGTGGCTGCAGCTTCAAGCACACGCACAGCTGGAACAGCAGCGTCGCCAACTTGACTGTATCTTGACTGTGCGCGATCGAGAGTCGAAGATCTTCATGCAGCAGGTGCAGAGCCGTGAGGATACGGCCAAATGCATCCTCTGACAGATCCATTGCTCTGCTTTCGTAGCTGGAATCCGGCTCACAGAGCTCCTTGGTTGCAATATCGAGACTTCCGAGAAACGTGGCGTTTGTGCTCTGATAGTTCGCGGCAAAACGGGACTGGAGCACCGCACGTACGACATCATCAGCTGCACTGGCCTTGTTCTGTCGCTCCTCACGCTCCGTCGGTCTCGCCTTCTTTGGTGCACCATGCTCAAATGACGGCTCCTTTTCCTCTGGCGTCGACGATCCGCTCAGTTTGCCAGCTGATGCCAGTACCAGAGCGCAGAATGCAGACCATTCCACGTCATCGTCGTCATGGCCTTGATGACTCGCTGAGACTATCGCCAATGTAGAGACAGACAGCTTGAGGTACTCTTTCGTAGGCAGCGCAAACTGTAACACTCGAAGCGTGGACTGCAGCAGTGACGACGTAGCTACACGACGCGGATGGCTATACCACCGAGACTCCGCACGGCCCTGTTTAGATGAGCCAACGTGGATCACAAACGTGCCATGGCCAGCAGTGCCCACACGAATTTGTCGACGACGCTGGCTCGACCGGCCAGTATCTGGCACGCTGAGCTCCGCGACGACGCGGTCTTCAGTGAAGAGAAAGAACCGCTCGCCGTTGTGTGCCACAATGAGCACGTCACTCGCCATTGTCTCACTTGAGTGACCGATATCGTCCTTATCCACAAGCGTCAAGGGAACTGCACTCTGGCAGCGCAGCACACGCAAGTCGGACTCGCGGTCCCGCACGCGCTCATTCACTGTGAGTCGAATGGGCTTGAACAGCAGCACGCCAAAGCGTTCGTCCACGAGACCGAGCCGCAGTGGGAATACATCCCCCGAGAAACCAGATTCGTCTCGCTGGTCATCGTCGTCGTCGTCGTTTGTCGCCATTAAAAACGCTCGCTGGTGAAGCCACGGGCTGGAGCTGCTATCCGACGAGCTCCAGTCTGTCGAGCGCGCGCTGGAACTAAAGTTACGGCTACTCGTGCCATTGGTGGTAGCAGACTCGGCAAGCGCGTCCAAACACGGCGACGTCCACACGAGTTGCACGCTCCGCTCGGGGACAATGTGGCTCTTAAAGTACTGCTCCATCATCGCCACTTCGCGCTGCTGCTGCCGCATCTTGGCTGGTGACACAAACGACGCCATGCCGGTGGGCGTACTGGGACTAAACGGCAATGTACTGTGTTTGGTGGGCGTCTGGTTCGGGTTGTTATGGAGTGGAGGGAGGTCCCCGGTGTCGGCGGCGGATGCGGATGCCGACATTGTACGATGACGTGCCATCTCAAACACTAGGAACCGCCGCTCGTGGCGATGGAAGCACACCAACAGCGCACGCTCTGGATCCCCTGGCGTGGTCGTAGCCGTCGTGTCTTTGTGTTCTTGTTCGTCTTCGTCTTCATCTTGGTCGTTGCTTTTTGGTAGAACACACACGTCCACTAGATCCAGCGCAGGATCCGCCAAGAACTGCACTTGTTTTGTTCCAGCTGCAACTGCTGATGGTGGAGGTCTCGCTCTGTGATGCTGTGTGGATGAGTGCGACTTGAGCGCGATGGGCTTGACTTCTTCCAGCGGATGCGCGAGCGTAAAGAACCGCGGCCGCGCCAACTGGGCATCATTCGAGGCAAGAAGCGCTGCGCGTAACGCGCCCGCAGCTGCGCTCCCAGGCGGACTTCTCGCATGGGACGGCGAGAATGCGACGGCGGTCGCAGCGGCGCTGGGCGCCGGTGTCAGTGGACGGCGTTGCAGTAACAATCCGCCGCCGACAGCGGGCGAAAGCGCGAGGATCCGGTCGGCGTGGAATGGTAATGCGACCTCGTACGTCTCACCATTCGGTGCGTACACAGAGACGCAGTCTGAGCGCGAGAGAATACACACAAACGGCGGCTGCTCGTGGAGATTTGGCGTGGAGTCGTTTGGTAAACGCACGCGACGTCGCTTCGCTCGCTGGCGACTGCTGAAATGCGCGAGTGCAGCGTCAAACACGGGCGTCTGGAAGCGGAACACACGGTCGACAATGTGGGAGCCACTGTGGACAAGCGAGACCACGCGTGGGTCGTCGCTGTGGATCTCCAACTCCAGACTTTGGCTGCCGTTGCCGTTGCCGTTGGCGATGCGTCGTCCTTTGGGCGTGAAGCTAGCGACACATTGCGCATGCAGGCGCGGAAGAGACGACAATACTACAGACGAAGGATCCTCTGCACGCCACGGCCATGCTCGTGCCATGCGAATCGTAGGCGGAGGCACAGAGGATGGCGACATGAGCCCGCTAAGTGATGCCATCTTGTTGGTGTGTTTTTCATGGATGTGGCGGGAAGGATACGGCTGCAGTACCCCAGGGGTACAGTGTCGTGCGCACTTAGTGAATCCGCTGGTTACATGGGTACATTCGGACATGTTCGAGGTTACGATATCCTTTTTTGAAGGTTTTGGGAGTGCGGGTCCAGATCAAAATTTTGGTTCCGGACCTGCACCTGAAAACGAGCGTGCATCACTTCAGCTTGACCCGTACGTAGCTCCAGCTCTGGAGACAGAGAGACAGTCGTGTACCCTTAGTCAGTGGACGAAACAATGGCGCAGTGGCTACGAACGACGCTACTTCTGGGCGCTTCGCTTATGGCGCTGCTCGCGGGCCAAGCAGCGAGCGAGGGCGAGGAGTACAAGCTGCGGGACGAAGTGCTAGTGGTGGCGAACACGGTGCGGTAGCGCGAGTATTGGATTGCAGAGTGGCGCTCTTTTTTCTAAATTGTGTGGACTGGCTACGGGTGAACAGGTTCGACCGTACGCGAACCCGACGGAGACGTATCAATATTACAAGCTACCGTATTGCAAGCCGAAGGAGCGTCAGTGGGACGACCACGCGCTTGGCGAGCTGCTCACAGGCAGCCGCAAGGTCGTGACAGACTACAAGCTGTACCTGGGCATCGATCAGTCGTATGCTCAGCTCTGTAAGCTGACGATGACCCCAGACGCGATCAAGGCTTTCCGCGATGCTGTAGACGAAGACTATGAGATATCCTTTTCACCTGAGATCTTATTCATGACGCTTAGGGCTATGATGATGATGATGACGATGGCGAGTGAGTCGCTTCTAGAGACAGCATGGTTCCTTTGACTCCATTTGTACTTCGAGATGTATGTAGACGAGCTGCGATTGCGTGGACAAGTCGGGTACCTCGTGCAGGAAAGCATCAACAAGGTGTCGTACTATCTGTTCACGCATCTACACTTTGACATTGCGTACAACGTGCTTGGCAACGGCAGGCATCAGGTAATACTTTCAATTATCAGCCACTCTCCAGCACTCAAGCACTGGTCTCACGCTCTCTGTCTCGATGGCAACGGTAGATCGTTGGAGCGAATATGACTGCCAAGCCGATGGATCCAGATCTCGACTTTTCGTTTGCGCTCTCGGGTCCAAAGATCAACGCGCCACTCCCGAAGACGGAGGCCGTGTTCACGTACAGCGTCAAGTGGCACTTGCGTGCCGATCTCACGTACGACGACCGCATCAAGGCGCAGGAGCAAGGCGACTTGGCCACGCAGGGCGAAGATCTGGAGCTCCACTGGATCGCCGTGATCAACTCGTTCATTCTCGTGATGATGCTCGTGGCGTTTCTATCAATCATCATGATCCGCATTCTCAAGCGCGACTTTTCTCGCTACACGGATGTCGAGACGGGCGAGGAAAGCAGTCGCCTCGAGGACGACTCGGGCTGGAAGCTTGTCCACGCCGACGTGTTCCGCATGCCGTCCAATGTGAGCGTGTTTGCGGCCGTCAACGGTGCCGGCGCGCAGCTCTTCGTCATGCTCATGACTGTGCTCATCTCGTCGCTCGTGGGGCTGGTCAAGCCCAACAAGCGTGGCGGCATGATGACGGCGTTCATCGTGCTCTACGCGCTCACGTCGTTTGTGGGCGGGTACCACTCGGCGCGTCTGTACCGCCAACTGGGCGGCCAGCGCTGGGTCTGGAACATTCTGCTCACCGTGTTTGTCGTGCCGGGCCCGCTGCTGATCGTGTTTTCGTTCCTCAACTCGGTCGCAGTCTGGAACGATTCCTCGGCCGCGCTTCCATTTGGTACCATCATGATCGTGCTCGCGCTGTTCATGCTGGTCGCGCTGCCACTCACTGTCATCGGCGGCATAGCTGGTCGAAACACCACGGGTGACTTTAATGCGCCGTGCCGCACCAACAAAATCGCGCGCCAGATCCCGGCCGTACCGGCGTACCGCTCACCGGTCGTGCTCATGGTCGCGGCTGGCTGTCTTCCGTTCAGCGCTGTCTACATTGAGCTGCACCACATCTTCGCAGCGATCTGGGGCCACTCGATCTACAAGCTGTTTGGCATCTTGTTTTTGTCGATCGTGATGCTCTTGTTTGTGACGGCGTTCACGACCATCTCGCTCACGTACATCCAACTGTCGTCGGAGGACCACCGCTGGTGGTGGCGCTCGTACTTTTCTGGCGGTGTCACGGGGCTGTTCGTCATGGCGTACGCAGTGTGGTACTACAACAAGGCGACAGCGATGACAGGCTTTTTCCAGGCGGCGTTTTACTTTGGCTACACGGGCATGATGGCCTACGCGATCTTCATCATGCTCGGCTTCGTCGGCTTCCGCAGCTCGCTCATCTTTGTGCGCAAGATCTACCGGACCATCAAGGTCGAGTAGCCGCACAGCTACGGCTCCGTAGCTGCTCAAATGGACCACCAACCTCCATAGAATGCAAAGAGACTGCGGCGAACATCGTTTGAGCTACAGTACAAATGGTCGTAAATTGTGTCGTACACACGTCACATTGTACACACGTCACATATTCCAATTCAGATTGAATTGCATTTCCCAGAAAGAAAAACGAGTCACTGGATATGTCATTCTTCGATTGTTGAGGAAACCACCAAGCCACAAGCAAATGATCAACCCCAAAAGATGAATCAATGAAGGCATGGGAGCTGAGGAAACCACGCATAAATGATCAGGTCTTGGAGCGCACTGCAGTGTTTCCACCTTGACTGCTTTCGGTCGCAAATATCAATGCAATCTTTCAATAAATTCGGAGGAGATTTACAACCCAGCCCGTCGTTGCGCGTCTGTCGTGCGCGCACTTATCGAGAGTCAACAAAACGGGTCCTGTCCAGCCAACAAAAACTGGCCGCTGGTCAAGACTCCTGCTCAAAAGAGCATGGAGAAACGCATCCTGTGCCTGTGGCATTATTCATGCGAGGTGTCCTGTACGCAGAAGTTCTGCAGCAGAACTCCAGGTCGCTTGATTCACTGGAGCGTCTTGAACACAAGTCGGTGTACACTGCACAGATAGATCCATTCTCAGTTTGGTTGTGTCCAGCCAAAAATCTGAAAGGGCGGGTCATGCCACCGCGATTATCTACCAATCAATCATGGAGAATATAAGGATGGACCAATCAAAACGATTTGGCGCACATATTTAGCAAATCACAGTTGATTTTTGTGGGAGCTAACAGATCCAACGGACAACCAAGTTGCCCTCCGGATCGTCGCAATTGGACGACAACAGAAAAGCTTCAGCGCAATCT
>JAADWC010000313.1:0-11431 GCA_023336095.1 Pythium pectinolyticum | reverse complement strand
TACTTCCTACGCACGCACAAGTGATGTACAGTACGATCTGTACCATGCTATTTATTTCCGAACAACACTTGTGGTGGCAGTAGCACTGCAGTACTTCGTCCGTTGCCGCTGCTCTCGGTCTCTATTTTCCAATCGACTCGATGATGCGGATGGCGTCGTCGATCGTCTTGTCGTCCTTGCAGAACGCGAGACGCACGAGTCCCTTGGACAGCAAGTGCTCGGCCTTGGTGAAGAACGGAGACGTGGGAATCACAGCGAGTTTCTCCTGCTTGCACAGCTTGTACGCAAACTGGTAGTCGGGGAACTCCTGCGGATCAGAACACCACGCACCAAAGCGAGAGATTCGAGACGTGAGACGTGAGCACATAAAAGATAATGCAGACGAGGGAAAGCAAAATCAACGTACGGGCTTGGGCAAGTCGTTGGTCGGCTCAATGTGGGCAAACTCCTGGAAGATGGGCAAGTGCGTGACGTTGCAGCACACGAAATAGCCGCCCTCCGGCACGATCGGCTTCCAGTCGGCAGCGTCCAGCGCGCCCACGAGGCGGTCGCGCTTGGTCACGAGCGTCTCGCGCAGCTCCTCCACGTAGCCGTTGGTCTGCATCTGCGTAAAGCACGACGCCATGGCGACTTCAAACGGCGTGGACCCACAAAACGGAACGGTGCTGTGCGCCTTGGTGATCGCTCCTGCGAGATGCGCGGGGCAAATCGCATAGCCCACGCGCCAACCCGTGCAGGAGAACGTCTTACCGGCCGAGAACAGCGAGATCGTGCGGTCAAACATGTCCGGGTAGGCCGCGAGCCGCTCGTGCGTGAGTCCGTCGTAGCACATGAACTCGTAGACTTCATCCGAAAGCACGACCACGTGCGGGTGCTTGCGCAGCACGCCGCAAATACCCTCGAGCTCCTCCCGCGAAAACACTTTACCCGTGGGGTTGTGCGGCGTGTTGAACACGATCATCTTGGTCTGCGGCGTGATCGACGCCTCGAGTTTCGCGAGATCAATGCGGAAATCGCTCGAAGAGAACTTGGTGGCGGTGCTCTGCGTCGAATCGTCGCTCAGGAACGCGTCGCGCTTGTCTTCCGCAAACTCGAATGGGATACCGACTGTGCGGATACCGTGGAGCGTCGCCACGGTCTTGTAGGCATCAAAGTACGGCTCGAAAATGAGCACTTCGTCACCCTGACAGCAGGAGGAATATTTGGTTAGAGAAATAATGAGACAATGCGCAAATGTTAATGATCAACACACTGGCTCGAGTAGCGCCGCCATGATAGCCGCGATGCCTTCTTGCGCGCCGTTGAACGTCACGATTTCCTTCATGGGGTCGATCTCGCGCTGCAGCAGCGGCGAATACATTTCAGCCAGCACTTTGACGTAGTCGGGCTGGCCGCCGGGGCGCGTGTACTGGTTGTGGTTGGCGCGAATGGCCTCCACGGCGGCCTCCTTCACAAAGCTACATAGCGGAGTGAGCACAAACACATCAGCGTGGCGCTCCGTGTGAATGGTAGCGGAAAAGTACAGCCAATGTCGCCTACTCGGGTGTGTGGAAGGACGGGAATCCCTGGCCGAGGTTCACGGCGCCGTGCTGCGCTGCGAGCATGGAGATCTCGGCAAAGACATTGTTGCCGATGCCCTGCACGCGCGTGCTGATCGAGCGCGTGGAAGCGGCTCGCGCCATAGAGAGGCGCTGCGCCATCGCCGCTGACGTCAGCCGCATTGCCATTTTCAACGTTGGTTTTGTTCAAAGCAAGCAGAGCTTGTGGTGCTGTCAATGTCGCTTTCCTGAGGGTGTCACTATTCGTCAAGTTCAACCACGTCAATATGAACAGTGGAAGACACAATAATACAACACCTAATTGACTCACGCGCCTGGCTTTGCGTCAAATTCGCAACCCTTTGCTTGATGGTGTGATGCCAACAGGAGTGATGGTCTATGATGGTGTGACACCACAGGCCTCACACCATCGATGTCACTGTTGTTGAAACTCAGATGACCACATTTTGAAGATCCGATGCAAAACCGTTATCAAATGGATCCATTCGGCTGTGACAGAGCAAGAAAACGGAACGGTCGCGTGGGTGAGCTGATGCCATGGCATCAGAGCTCGTGCTCCACTGAGTTGCATTGATTACTCGTGTTGTGGCGTTCGTTATTGCATCGCACTGGCAACTTCACCTTGTAGTTGTCCTAAAAAGATCGAATTGGATTGGGATGGTGCAGCGCACGGCAGCTTGTTGCGAAGCTCTCGGTTCAGCAGCGACGTTGGGCGGCTGCCGCGTTGGTCGTTTCGAAATGTACAGGAAATTCCACCTACAGTCTGGACGGGTGCACAATGAGCTCTCCAGCGCTTATCTGAGCTGCACTGAGAAGTGGACAAGGAAAGGAGTCAACGACTCGCCGTCTCCTTCTCGATGAGTCCACGCCTCCGCTGTTCAACAGCCTGTTGGGCATGGCAACTTGCCATGAAAATGCAAATGGATCTCGTGCAAAATAACAGCCACGATTCAATTAAGTTAATAGTCTAGCCGCTCGAATACCAGTGTCTCTAGTACCCAGCAGGTAGTGATAAGGCAAAACCAGCAGCACAACTAAGCGGCAGAGCCGCTTTCGTCGGTGGCCGAGTCGTCTCCGTCGTCTTCTCCTTCGTACTCGTCGCCTTCGTTGTTCTCTCCCTGCTCGTCCTTGGATTCTTCTTTCTCCACTTCTCCACTGGCTTCACTGCTTGTGCCCTCTTCACTGGAAGGAGATGGGAGGGCGGCTTCTTGGGGTTTGGTTTCCTCAGCTTTTTCCTCCTCTGGCACCGGATCGTTCTCAAACGTGAGTGTCACGAGCGGAGCGATCACGAGGCCTTCGTACCGCAGCACTAGAAACACAAGATCATTCTCCCAATGCTCAAGACTCTCCACTGGACACTGGCCCACACAGCCCGTCCACTGAATGGAGCAGCCCTTCTCGATCGCGTCGGGCTTTGGGTTGATCTGGCACCACACGACGCCACGAATCCACGAGTCCTGTGTGCCCACGAATCTCTGGATGTTGAGGCCCTCGAGACTCTGCATAAAAATCAAGTAGCCGTCGCCTCGCTGGACACGGCAGAGTAGCTCCACAGACCGAGAGATCTCCTTGGTCACTGGGTGGTAAATGGCACGGTAGAGAATGACCGTGTTTAAGTCGATCAGCTGAAGCAGCTTGGTCTATCCAGAAAAAATCAATAAAGCGGTTAGTCCTCTTTTTCGTCCAGAATAGGGGAATCTCTGGTTCATTTCATCCGGAAACTCACCTTGATGACGAGTCCGGATCCAAAGATTCTGGTGAAGAGATCCACGGTAGCCATGGCGTATCCCGTGCGCTCAAATACTTGCGACGCCAGGGATTCAGGAAACTCCTTACCAAGACGGAAGCTGATCGTCTTGTGTTCCACTCGGCTCTGCTGGTTCCATCCCGCGAGGTTCATGCCGTCGTCCAGGAAGGCCTCGTCGGGGCAAAACCCATCAATGTAACGGAGTGTCTGCTGGAGGATCGCGCTGGCTTCGCTTGTCTGCAGCAGTGTGTAGTACTGCACCAGCGTATCCATTTCTTCTTCTAAAAACACGGCCATGTCCTGGCCGTCCAGGTCCACGCCGCTGGCGACACACTGTTGTAGCAGTGATGAACGTTCACGTTCTAGCGTCGCGGCCTCGGTCTGCAAGTTGTAGAGCTGGACTTGCTTCTCCATGCGGTCGGCCATTTTCTTTTCTTCTTCCATTTTTTCCTATACAGATAGTTTTGTCAGTTCATTTTGTTGGAGATCCTCCATCCTGTTTCAGAAGCACGCCATACCTTTTTCCGGACGATAAAGCGGCGCTGCACTTCACGGTGCTTGGCACGCGTCGAGTCGTTGTAGTTGCGCTTGCGCTTGGGCTTGCGTGTAGTCGACGAGCCTTCGGACGACGACGCCACCGACATGGCGTCCTCCATTGGCGACGGGATCTTGCCCAGCATCGAGTCTATTGGGAGCGACGAGATCAGACTGCCCACTGTCTCGGCGCTTTGATGAAACTGGATCGACGCATCGTGGCTGGGTGACACGAGCGACGCCGGCCGCGTCGTCGAGGGCGCGAACGAGCCGCGCGCGTTACTGGCGGGGGGAACGGGGACGCCCGGCATCCCGACGACCGGTGTGAGGAGTCCGCCAGTGAGACCGGCTGTCGAGACACCAGATGTGAAGAGCACAGTCTCAATGAGCTCCTGATCAAAAGCCGACCAGTAGGGTGACACACCCACACCGGGGATGCCGGAGACGGCAGCAGTATTCATGGGCGGCGTGCTTCCCATCGCCGTGGACGACGCCGACGCTGGCAGCGCGCGGTCAGGAACGGGCACGGGCCGCGTAGCCGTGAGAACGGGCGTGGGCAGAACGCGATCCATGATGTTGCGAGGATAATGGAGTGAAATTGTGGACGTTGAGGTGTCTGTGCTTGCTAGTGTTGTATCGGTATTACGTGTCTCCAGTTCGTGCGAAAAGGCAGAGTGTGAGGGCGAGCGGCTCGCCGCCGGTGAGCTGATGCCGTGGCGCAGAGACCCACGGCGCAGCGGCATCACGCAAGCAATGTTCCCCCGCGTGGCCACACTGACAGACAGTTTACGACTCACGGGCAGCTGCCCGGTCTCTTGCCCGACGGCGGCTTCGCTGATGCCACGGATGTTGTGACGCCACGAGGGGGCTGTCCAGTCGAGATTATTGATTGGGTCGAAAATGGAGGCGGAAATTGAATGTGGAGCGAATGGACCACACACAAGAAGAAACAAAAAACAAAAAACAAAAAAACCATAGCACAGTTCTTTCGAGCGATTTGTGGTTTGGTGCGCGTGTATTTTTCAGTCCAACTCTCGATGGATACAAATGCAATGCCGATTTTTCGTTCTTTTTCGAAGAGAACATGCAATTGCATGCAGCCTTTATTTGATGCGGGGAGAGTTGCGGCTCCATTCTGTGAGGGGAAACTCCAAGCAATCGCGTGCGTCATGGATATTTTGGCTTCTGGGATGGCAAAAACGAATCTGCTGCTGGCCACAGATCGCACAGGTTCTGCAGCTTCATGCGTGAGCATAGACTGCGCCGCGCAGTTCACTTGTAGAGTACATGTAATACGACGCAAGAAATGTGACAATTCCATGAAGCGATGATGCCTCGAGAGGAAACTGGAAAGAAGAAAACGTTGCTGGTGAGCCAGCTGGGTCATTTCTATCTGGAAGCCGAAGTGTTCTCTGAAGATCGCGCCTAGTGCTGGTTGATTTTTTCTGACGTCGTCTGTTGGCTCATACCGCATCATGCCGGTTGCAAAATCATCCGGATCCAGTGATTCTACGAGCGCAATTTCCTGTGAATGGCAGGGCCGAACCTCTGGACCTGGATCGGATCTGGTCTTCCAGTGTTGTGATTTGTTGGCCAGAGTCTTTTGGTTGCTCGCTCGTGACATTTGCTGTGCAGGTGGCCCAGTGCAGCCAGGATACAGTACAGGAATACAGCATGGCAGGAAATAGGAATGTGGACAGTGGAGTTGAAGATGATATCCACGGCAGGAAACCCAGCAAACAGAAACGTTGTGGCTGCCAAATTGACATCCAATTGCAGCCACTTGCTTTCTGTTTGCTGGGCTCGTCCAGATCTCGTTCAATTCCTGAGTCAGTCAGGAATTCCTGGCTTTCCGTCCCGAGTCAGGGAAGTTTTGGCGGGAACGTACACAATCCACGCCTTTCTGATTCCACGAGATTCAGACGCGACTGTTTGGGTCCGATCCTTCTTCAGGATCCTTCTCTTCGTCATTCCAATCAGTGCTATGACGACTACCGACAGCTCTCGCATCCACCGCCCAGCATTGTATTGCAGAAGGAAGGCCACCGTATTGTCGCTGCCAGTGCTGCTCACTCTACTCTGTATCGTGGCACCTTCGTTCTCGACTGCGGTACGATGGTTCACCTTTGTTTCGTCCAGCATAGTGTCCTTGTCTTGTTCTGATCGCTTGAAAATGACAGAGCTCCTCGACTGTCTACTTTCGCAAGCGCACTCTGGGCAACATCTTTGCAGTTGACAGCCGCAGTCCGCAAGAAGAGCAAGAGCTGGAAGGCACAGTAACAGCTCCACGCTTCGTGGCGTTGGCACGATCGCTGACTCGACTGTACTGGAGTGATGCGCGCTCCATCCAAAGCGCCGTCATAGGCGATGGCTCCGACGCCCGCACCGACATTGGCTCACTAGCTCGTGTGCGGTGGTTTGGCGTCCAGTTTGGCTCGCAACAGACCGATCTTCTTGAGCTCTCCATCCAGCAAACGCCGTGCGTGAGCATTTCTCACTGGAGCCCGACGTTCGTTGAGTGTCTTGTGGCGCTGCCCGCAGTGGACGATGCAGTTGAAGAAAGTGACTGCGTGATCCGCACGAATCGGGGCGAAATGTGGGGCGTTGCGCGCAACAACTACGAAGAGATGCGCGCCAGTGGCTTGCCGTCACCTATCGTGGAGCGCCTGGAGATCCAGCAGAGCCACGTGGCACCGTCGGCGATGGCGATCGACACCGAGAGCGACGCCTTGTTCTGGTCAAATGCCGAAGACGGCACGCTCTACCAAAGCAACTTACGCGACACGTCGATCCGCATCGTCCAGAAAAACACGTGGGACGTCAAAGGGCTCGTGGTGCTCAAATCCAGAACTGGATCCAGTGGTGGAAGCTCTGGATCTCTGGATCTGGTGTACTCTCTCGAAGGCAAAGGCATCGTGCGCCGCGCACGAGTCGTTGTTGGATCTCTGGATCATCCGGAGGCCGATACGCTGCTCTCTGGATTGCGGTCGCCCCGTGGCTTGGCCATTGATCCTGCCCAGCGATTCCTGTACTGGACTGAGAAGACTGGACGCATCTACAGAGTTCCTTTATCTGGATTGACGAATCTCGCATCCGGCACTTTGGATACTGGATCGACTTTACTGCCACCACCTCAGTTGCTGCTGACACTACCCACACACACGCGACTGGATGGACTCGCCGTGGACGACTCGTTCGTGTACTGGTGCGAAAGCAACAGCAACGTTGTCGCGCGTGCGCCAGTCGACATGTTCCAGCGGGAGGTTCTCGTGGGCGGTTCCGCCGACTCGACTTTGAGTTGGCCACGGAGCATCGTTTTGCAAGATTCAAAAGACGGAACAGACCAGAGATTTTACTTTACCGAGTACACAGGCCGTATCTCCACGGGCAAGCCAACGCCAACGCCATCATCAGCGTCCGTTCAGTTACTTGTAAACCAACTCCAGACGTCCACGATGAAACTCGTGGACCAGCTCATCCAGCAGCGCGAGTCGTCATCGTCGTCGCATCTCCACGTGTACGCATTAGAGTGAGACCGACGCGGTAGCATCGTAGATGGACTGCAGTGTAGTCAACTGTGACGCCACGCCACTGGCCGTGCAGGACGCGGAGGAAGACGACGCAGCGGCGTTGAAATAGATCATCTCCTTGTACATGAGCTTGTACGCGTCACTCTTGGCCTTGGTCTTGACGTCGTCGTTCTTTACAGAGACCGTCCCTTGAGTCGGTGTCGCCATCGTGGAGCTCAAGCGGATGAGCTGGTGGAGCGTCGTCTGGATCTTGGCGACCACGTTCATCGCCAATGGCTCCATATTGGTCGTACTACTTGGCACTACACTCTGCAGTGCGTGGACCGTGTTGAGCAACACGAGCAGCGCGTGGTCCAGATCGTCCAGCCGCCCGCCCATCGCGTACAGATCCGCGAGCTCCTGGTGGATCAACACAAACGTCGCGCCCAGGATCTCCACACGGCCAAAGTACTCGAGTGCCTTTTCATAATGGCGCCGTGCAATCTCCATGCGGTTCTTCAAGCCCGAGCTCTGCTGCTTGGAAAGTGAGCTGTTCACCTCCTTGGAGCTACTGGTTGTGTTTTGCTTGTGCTTTTGTTTGTGTTTATGCTGGATCTCCACGCCCCTCGCAATCTGTCGTGCGTGGAAACTGGCGATCTGGTAGTGGGTCGCGGCGGCTTGCTTCACGTCGCCCAGCTCCGTGTACAGCGCCAACGCCTTGCTGAATTTCTTTTGCGCGTCGGCCTCGCGCGCGTCTCGCTGCTCGTGCGGCACGCCCGTGGCCGTGTTCGCCAACGCGACGCCCCACACCAAGTAGCTGAGCGCCAACTCGCCCGTCACTTTGCGGTGCAGCGCCGCGTCTTCGTCCAGTTTGTGGTGCTTGAGCAGCGACGCCGCGTCGAGACAGAGCTGCACGGCACGCGCATAGTGATGGTGCTGCTGCTCATGGTGGTGTTGCGGCGACTGCTGCTGCGCGAGGATCTTGTGCAAGTGCGCGAGATTCGCCGACAGCAGCGCGACGTTGACGCTGTCTTCAATGTCTCGGAACACGCGGCAGCCGCGCTCAAACCAGCGGAACGCGACGGCGTGGCGCGGCGTCGTGGACAAAAAGTGCTTCCCCAGTTCATTACACGCGTTCCCCAGTTTCTTCATCAGACGGCTACAATAGAAACACACACACGTGATAAATGAGACCGTCGCGTAGGTTGGGCTGTGGCTACACTGTAGATAGAATACGTACAAGTACAATTCCGAGTCGACGGCCGGGAAAAGTGCGCGTAAATACGCACTAAATGCGAGCTGGCGCATCGTCAACGCGACTTGTGATGACTGGTCAGAAGGCAACTGGTCTGCACACACACTGCTGGTCTTGGGTTTGGACTTTTTCGACTTCTTCTTCTCGCCACTCACGTGCTGGAACACTTCCACGAGCTCCGTTGCGATCGGTGCTGGCACTGACGCCTTGCTGGCAGCGTCGCCAATGATCTCCAGCAAAAAGCAACGCAACTCGGCGCCGCTGGCACACACGCGCGCGTTCGCATCCCGCGCAGCACTGCCACCGTAGAACGGATCGTCCTTTTGTCGCACGCCCGAGAAATCAATGGTCGCAAACAGCGCGTCAATCTCATCTCCATCATCCACAACATCGCCATCGTCGTTGTCTAGCGCACTGGGCACCAGTAGCGGCTTGCGTAGTGTGGGGATCGCAGTGGACGGCAACTGCTGTGCTGCGTCACGGATGCAGGCCACGACGGCGTCCCACGTCCGGTCTCGAATACGAACGTGCGCGAGCTGCAAACAGATCGAGCTGCGCTTGAGCTGCAGCCGCAACAGCTCCTCTTTCATGAAATCATTCATATCATCGCCATCGCCATCGTCGTCGCCACTTCCACCTCCACCTAACGAGCCAGCCGTGAGCTCTTCACTCTCCTTCTCGACCGGCTCCGTCTCACCACTGGACTGAGCAGTGGGCAGCGCGGTGGCTTCACTCTCGGCTTGGATACACTCTTCAAACAGACGAATGCTCTCTTCTAAATACGTCTTGGCCTGCACCAGTGCGTCTGCCTTGGACACACTGCCATCCGCATCCTTGCTCTTCTCTTCTTGTTCCTCTTCTTCCATCTCGTCGTCGTCGTCGCCCTGTCTCAGATACGTATCCGCGAGCTGCTCGGCGACAGACGAACGGATCGACTTGTGGGCGGCACCGCCAGCGTCAGCGATTTCCTGGAGCAAGTTCACACACGTGCGCAGCAGATCGCGCTGGCGATGGCGCAGTTGCTTTTGAAGACGCGGGGTCTCCGCTGTGAGTGAAAACATCATACGAGACGCCCGCGACGCAAAGCGGTAGCACAGCATCGCCATCATGTACTTCCACTTGAGCTGCTTGCCCTGCGAGAGCACGTTCACGTCGTACAGACGCAGTGCGTCTTCTCCTTGTCGGCGGTGGAGCCAGTACGTGCCGTTGGGCCGCGTACAGTTTTCTTTGAGAAACTTGAGCAGCATGGACGCATTCATACTGACTTCCTGGACGTCAAACAACGGCCGTGCGGCGTCGCCCGACATGTACGGGATCTGTCGCGTCTCTACGAGCTTGTAGCCGCGCACGACGCCCTTGGAATGCATACAAATACCGAGTTCCGGGATGTTTGCGATCACATTGTCCAAGTAATAGTCCAGCACGGTCGCCAGTGAGAGCTCCTTGTCCATATCGTGGAGCCGCAGCGACACCGCCGGGTGTTCTGGGTTGCTAAACAGTAGCACGTCGCTGCCCAGAATCATCTTGAGGTCGTTGAATTTCCACTTGAGCACGCGCTGGAACGCAGAGGATGCGGATGCAGAAGCCGACGACGACGACGATGAGCGCGATGGAGGAGCACGCCGTTGGGACTTTTCAAAGCCAAACGACGACGACGACGATGACGATGATGACGAGCTGGTGGCTGCAGGGGATGGTTTCTTATCGGTTGACTTGTTCTTGCCCTTGCCTTTACCGTGGCGGCGCTGCTGTCGTGGTTGCGGTGCTAGGACATGCTGCTTCATCTTCTTTGTCGTGGTGGTCTGGTCACGCTGCGCACCAGCATCAGCGTGGTCGTCGTCATGCGTGAGCCGTCCTACCAGTGTGCTCTGGTAGATAAACTTCTCATACAGCAGTTGCTGCGACTGCTGCTCGTCCTGCGCCTCGATCGTCTTGAATGGCTGCTGGACATGGTCGTCGGCGGACGCGGCAGACGTTGTGCGGTCGTCGTCGTCATCTCCAAAGCCCGGCGGCAGATCCACGTCGTCGATGCCGCCGTCCACAACCAGCGTGCTGCCCACGCGGTGCACTGCGAGCGACACGCGTCCCTGTGAGTACGGCAACTTGAACAGCTTCTTGATATTCTCAGCGGGACCCAAAAAATCCACCGCGTCGTCCTCCGAGGCTGACGCCAATTCCACACGCGACCCGCGCAGCCGCACAGAGAGCTGTGGCTCCTGGGGACGCAGCAGCGTCGCCGCAGTGGCATCGCCACCCAGACGCATGGCCTCCATAAAGTTCTGCGACATGGCGTCGCTCGCGCTCTGGGACTGGAACGCAGCACTGAATCGCGTGGTATTATTGTTAGATGGACTGCCCGCTGTGCTCGTGCTTTGGTTCTTGTTTGTGGGCGTTGTCGGCAATGTGGTCTGGTGGAGATTTGTGTCCATTTGGAGCTTCTGGAAAGGCACAATTGCCGCCGACATGGCACCGGTACGCGCCGTGGCGCCATGCGCGTCGTCCCCGCCTACTAAAACCAATGGGAAATCCATCGTGTCTGCTGCACTCACGGGCGACGTAACTGAAGACGGAGGAGGTGGAAGTGAGGCAGCATCCACATCTACTGTCACAGTCACAGACACGGGGGACGATGGCTTTGGGATGGCGCCCGGGTCGGAATGGCGTCGGGGACTGTCACTCCGCGCCACGCGCACACGCGGCTCGCCGCCGTCCGTGACCTCTTCCACCCACACCGACATGTTGTCAGATCCCGTGGGACTGCGACAGGGCGACACGGGCAGCGCATATGAGCGCAGTGGCGGTGGGTCGTCGTCTTGAAGCGGCATCG
>JAADWC010000312.1:0-11439 GCA_023336095.1 Pythium pectinolyticum | reverse complement strand
GTGGTGGCGGTTACTGCGGCTCGCGCGGTGTCTCAAGCCACTGGAGCGCACGCTGGAGAAATTCAACCGCGCTGAGGATCTGGTCGAGTCGTACGTGGCGCTGCTGGCCATCTATGTGCTGCTGTTCGCGCAGACGGGCTTTCTACTATTCCCCACGTCCACTCAGGGCTTCAGCTCGTTTGGCAAGAGCATGTACGTCGTTGTCTTCCTGTTGTATCTCTACCACTCACTAGTAACTCACTGCGTGTGTATGTGGGTCTGGAATGCAGTGCGTCGACATCCAAGGCGCTCATTCGCGACTGGGACTCGCTGGATCGTGGTAGATCCAGTGCACAGGACCACCACGTGACGATCTGGGGTGTGCTCTTCCGCTTGTGTTCCGTGTTTGTCACTCTCGTGAGTTTCTATTAGAATCGAGAGTAGCTGGGGGGGACGTTTCCTAACTGAGTGCCGTGTGCGTGCAGAACATTGTCGTCGCCATTCTACGCGAGCGCTTTGAGTTCCGACTCGTAGATCGACAGACCGTCGCCGTGCCCGATGGCCTCTCGATTCTTGACTTGGCCAAGCGGCAGCTCAAGGCCAGCGGCCTGCCCACGGACGATGTCTCACTGCGCCAGGTATCGTTTAGGATGACTTTCTGAACAATATGTAGATAAGAGTTTTGACTCCCATGACTCTGTTTCCGTTGCACTAGCGACTGCGCATGGCAGCCAGTCGTGGTCTGGATCGCCTGCAGCACGCCACGCGCCACGCTTTTGCCATCTCGGACGACCCCATTGAGCTCACGGAGCTCAAGACGGTGTGGGGGTTGCGTAGCGACGACGACGACGACGACGTTGACGATGGAGTCCGTGGCGACTTGGCCACGGCGGCACGACGCTCAGAGAACGCGTTCGACGTCGTCGAGAGGCTGGTGGGGGATGCTGAAGACGAAGACCGCATGCTGGACGAACGACTGAGTCGACTGCGCACGCGACTGCAGGAGGCGTTCCAGTACTTGGAGATCGTCGAGCGTCTGCGACAGGAGAGGCTAGAGGCACGGCTCGCGCGTAGTAACCGTCTGCGCGGCATCCGCTTGGTGACAACGTCTTCTTCTCCTAGTACGAGTACATAACAACGTAGTCGATCTGGCAAAATATGCATTCTTTTTCTTTACTTTTCTCATGCAAGTCTCCAATCATTCAACGACCTACGCGATGCTCCCTATCCAACCACAACCGCTTACAGGAGACGCTTGAAACCCGCGATGGCGCTCTCAATACCTTGCTTCTCCTTGGTCAACGCCTCCAGCTTAGCCGACTCCGCCTCACGCACCGTCTCAGGGACCTTGGTCGTGTAGTCGTCCTTGCCCATCTTGTTCTGCAGACTGTCGATCGATGGCTGGATCTTGGTCAACTTCTTCTCGAGCTTCGAGATTTCGTTCGCGAAATCCACCAAACCAGCGAGCAGCACGTAGATCTGGACCTTGTCGTTCACACTGTGCATGGCGCAGCCCTTTGGTGGCTCCTCAGTGAGCAGACACTTGGTCTCACCGGCCTTGGCGAGTGTCACAAAGTCATCCAACTGCGCTTCGATCGTCTGCTTCACGTCCGCGTCGCCACACTTGATGAAAAACTGAGGACGCACGCTGTTGACGAGACCGTACTCGGCACGAACCGAGCGGCCGGCGTGGATAATGTCCTTGGTCAGGTCCATGCGCGACTCGACCTCGGCATTCGTCCAGCCATCCACGGGCAGTGGGTACTGCGCGATCGTGATACTCGTCGCCGAGCGCTTGCCCGGCAGGCGCTGCCACAGCTCTTCGGTCACGAATGGCATCAATGGGTGGAGCAGACGCAGGCCAAACTCGAGACAAATGTACAGCGTCTGCTGCGCCGTGAGCTTGGCCTTTTCGTCGGCACCGCTCATGACTGGCTTGGTCAGCTCGAGGTACACATCACAGAGATCGTAGAGCCAGAAGTTGTACAGCGCCGTGGTGAGATCACCAAACTCGTACGCGGCAAACGCCTTGTTGCACACCTCAATCGTCTGGTTCAGACGGCTCAGAATGTAGCGGTCACGCAGACTCACATGGTCGTTCGACAGCACGTTCTTGGCGACGACGCTGTCGTCCACCTTGAAGTCGCCCTCCAGGTTGGTCATCGCAAAGCGCACGGCATTCCACAGCTTGTTACAGAAGTTGCGGTAGCCGACCAATCGGTTCACATCCAAGTTGATATCGCGTCCCTGCTGCGTGTACGCGAGCAGACCGAAACGAAGCGCGTCGGCGCCGCACTCTGGGATGCCGTTCGGGAAATCGAGCTGCTGGCCCTTCTTGGCCTTCTCAATCTCCTTGGCGGGCAAGTTGCCGCTCTCCAACTTCTTGAAGAGCTCTTCGAGCGACGCACCGGCAATGATCTCGAGCGGATCGACCACGTTGCCCAGACTCTTCGACATCTTACGGCCGTACTTGTCGCGCACCATCGAGTGCAAGTAGACCGTGTGGAACGGCAGCTTGCCCGTGAGCTTCTGGCCCAAAAAGACCATACGCGCGACCCAGAAGAAGATGATATCGTAGCCCGTCTCGAGCAGATCCGTTGGGTAGAAGTCCATCTCGGCCGTGTTGTCTGGCCATCCAAACACAGCGAACGGGAACATACCGGCGCTGACCCACGTGTCGAGCACGTCTTCGTCCTGCTCGAGCACAATCTCCGATTCGCTCACACCGAGCTTCGCAGCGGCCTTCGTGCGCGCGTCTTCCTCCGAGACACCAGCAAACCAGCGGCCAGTCGAGTCGTCCGAGTTCGAGTCGACCCACTGCTCGCCCTTGATGCGCGCAAAGTAGGCAGGAATGCGGTGGCCCCACCACAGCTGACGCGAAATACACCAATCGCGAATGTTCTCGAGCCAGCGGAACCACGTCTTTTCGTGGCTTTCTGGAAGAATCGTCAGGTCCTTGTTGGTCACAGCGGCCATGGCGTCCTTCGCCATCTGCGAGCAGTCCACAAACCACTGCGGCTTGACCAGCGGCTCAATGACGTCACCCGAGCGCGAGCAAATGCCCAGTCGCATCTTGTTGTCTTCCTTGCCCTTGTAGAGACCCTTCTCGGCGAGCGCCTTCTCCACAGCGATACGCGCGTCGTAACGCATCATGCCGGCAAACTCGCCGCCGTTTTCGTTGATGGCACCGTCGTCCGTGAGCACGTTGATAAACTCGAGACCGTGGCGCTTGCCACACTCGTAATCGTTCGGGTCGTGCGCTGGCGTGATCTTCACGGCGCCCGTACCAAACGTCATGTCGACCAACGTGGCATCCAAAATGATGGGGATGCGACGGCCGTTGAACGGGTGGATCACAAACTTGCCGTGGAGGTGCGTGTACCGTGGGTCCTCTGGGTGGATTGCCACGCCCGTGTCGCCCAGCATGGTCTCGAGACGCGTGGTCGCGACCACCAACTGCTCGTCCGAGCCTTCGACCACGTAGCCAAACGACGTGAGCACGCCAAACTCGTACTTGCGCTCCGGGTTGTGGCCCGGCACGCTCATCTTCGTACGCTTTTCAATGTCAATGTAGTCGACTTCGATCTCCGACAGCGCCGTCTTGAGCTTGCAGCTCCAGTTGATCATCTTAGTCGCACGGTAAATGAGACCTTCCTCCCACAGCTTACAGAACGCATGGCGCACCGCGCGCGAGCAGTTGTCGTCCATGGAAAAGTAGACACGCGACCAGTCGACCGAGCAGCCAACACTGCGGAACTGGTGGTGGATGCGGCTCTCGTACTGGTTCTTCCAGTCCCACACGCGGTCCAAAAACTGCTCACGGCCGAGATCGTGGCGGCTCTTGTTCTCTTCCTTGAGCAAACGCTTCTCCACGACCGACTGCGTGGCGATACCGGCGTGGTCCGTGCCTGGCACCCACAGCGTCGCGTGGCCAAGCATGCGGTGCCAGCGCGTGAGCGCGTCCTGGATCGCAACGGTCAGCGCGTGTCCCAAGTGCAGCGAGCCCGTAACGTTTGGCGGTGGGATGACCATCACAAAGCGCTCGTCTTTCTTCGCGTTCTTGATCTTTTCGTCCGAGCACGTGAAAAAGCCCGACGCCTCCCACCAGTCCTGCCACGCCGACTCGACCGCCACGGGGTTGTACGCGCCGGCCATCGACTCACTCATGTCCTTCTTGTCGCCCTTGGGCGTCTTGTTGACAAACGCAGGCACGGGCTCCGCGGCCGCCTTGGTCTCCTTCTTCTTGGTCTCCTTGTCCTTCTTGGGCGCCCAGCGGTTTGGATCCTTCTCCTTCTTTGGCTCACCGCCGTTCTTCTGCGCACGCATGGCCTTTTTCAACGCGTTCTTGCTCAACTTGGGCTCTTCGCCAGTCGCGCCATCTGCAGTCGCAACCACGGGCGCCGCCACGGCCTCAATCTCCTTCTTCTGCTCCGTGTGGTCCGCCATGCTGCTTCCCTTTCGTCGCTATCTTTCGAAATGGGAGTTTGTGGTAGCGAGCCAACCCGATAGAAACGTACATTGGGCGTATGAATTATAAGACCAGAGTGGGTTGATGAAATTTACGAAATCTACGAATGGTAGGTAAAATACAATTCATCAATGTCCGCACGAAATTTCTTGTCATGAAAATTTAGACATCAGAGAAACCAGCAAAAAAATGCACAGATGCTGGTTCATTTCTCATGTCTTCTGCTCCCAAATCATCGGCTTTCATACACATATCTTTTATGTGTGCTAGGACGGGGTTCTTTGAGCTGGCATGGCGGCACGACGTCATCTCATCATACTTTCACCCCAGTCGCATGTTGATTGGGCTCAGAGAGAGTGATGTGGCGGAAGTCCCTTACCAATGTTCGTTGCGCCGCTCCCTGAAAGCCTTCTTCGCGGGGTGCGCGCCGAAGCGCCCAATTCTGATCATTTCCAATTCTGCACCATCGCTGCTGCTGAGCAGCGCCATGAACGGGCGTAGCCACCACTACCTTCTTGTGGGCGATGCTACCACCGTGTTGCCGCTGCAGCCGCGGTCCTGTCACGGCCCCGTCACCGCCGTGATGCCGCCATGGATGATGTCGGCTCTGTTTCAGCCGCTGTCCATCCTGTACGCCGCCAATGGCCGTGACGACGCGTCTCCTGCGCCTCCAGCAGCTGCCGTGGATCTGGCGCCTTTCTACTGGTTCTCGCCGCTACTATCCACTACAGGCGCTAGCGCCGTCGTCAAGCGGACTATGTGTCATGGCCATCATCCTCCATCGTTGCCGTCGGTCTATCTTCTTCCGTGTTCTTGTTATCGCGTTTTGTTGACGATCACTCGTCTTCTACGCCATGGATGTGATGACGCCCTATACGCAGGTGCCCGTGGAGCTTACGGCTGTAGTTTGCGGGTAGACCACGGGGGTTATTTTGCATTGGCCCGAATTGTCTTTGTGTCTCTCGCAGTCGTTGCCGACGTGTTCTGCCAGCATCGTGGTCATCACCGAGCATAACCCCGGCTAGATACACGTGACCGCCACACCATCAACTCGAAGATAACGGTAGTAACCTCGTGGGTGAGAACTGGATATTCTTCAAACATGTTGGAGAGCCGCCGTCCAAGCAGTTTGATGACGAGCCGATCGGCACCGGCGTTGAGTAGTCTCGTAGCTCCGTCTACACGAACCCAATGCATCGAGTATCTGGATGAGTCAAGCTGCAGAGCCCGTGTTGCATCTTTGAGGATTGCATCAGTGAGCGAACAGCGAGAAGCGATGAATCGAACGATGTAAGTGGTTGGTGCTTGCGTACCGGAGGCGCCGAATACCACGGAAGAGCCCCCGCGCGCAGCGGCGGGTCGAAGTCGAGATCGTGACGGTGGAACCAGGAACGGACGACACTTTGGAGCAGATCGTCTGGTACATGTTGCCTCGGTGCGGACGTGCATGCCCTTCCATCACAAGTACAAGGCAAAAGCACCAAGTTGCGTTGTGTTGCTGCGGCCGTCGGTTGGAGAAAGCCGCATATAAAGGGGGGAGCCGACACCAGGTCAACCACTCCTGCCAGTTTGTACGCCTGATGTGACGAGCGCGCCAATGCTCCAGCTCGGAGTGCAGCTCCCAGAACGCTAAGATATCCGCGAGGCGATTGGAACTCCATTCTGTGACCAACCGGAGCACAAGTCAGCAAACCGGGGAGCTTGAGGGGGGCTCCATACCCTGCTGTCGGCGTCGTTCATGACGTTGTCGGTACCGGCGGTATGCACGGCGCGAAACTACATGTTGTGTTTCACTTCGAGGAGACTCAGAAGGCATAAGAGCATCTGAGGCTCACACTGCGATTGTTCCATGCAACAGTAGCCTGGTCGTCAATGTGACAGAGCACAGGACGAGGCCGAGGATGTGCCGCCGTTGACCATACCGCGATCCCACACCAACGCTGCAAACGCCACGCTCATGAGTTCGCGCACGTTGATGGTCAACGCCGTCGATGTGCCGTACGTGACATCCGCGATCGCTTTGCACTCTTCGTCAAAGAAGCGTACTACAGTCGATATTCCTTGGGACTTGGCACCAGTACGCAAACAGTCTTCACTCACATATGCGAACGCCAAGCTCCGAGATCACGCCAGCGAACCAGGCATGATCGGCGCGGACAGGTATGTTGTGAAACGCAGACCCCACATCGTCGGAAAGAAGGCGGACGATCCCAGGATACTCTTCTGTGACTGCCCAGTGTGATCCCGCGCCATGAGCCACGATCTGCGACCACATACGACGTGGTAGTGCAAGTGCCAGATTCGGTCTCGAGTCCCTCGTCATCTCGTTGCGCACGCGGCGAACTACGTCGGCTAAAAACCTGCTGCTCCGTCAGAACAAGCTGCTCTAAGCGTGTTGCTTGGCCGTGTCGAGAAGGTACTTCACGACTCTCCCCGGCGAGGGATGTGGCAACGGAGTGTCGAATGAACGGAAAACGTGTCGGCGATGGACTTCGATTGGCGCCTACCACGCTTGACGAGGTCATCTTGTGGGTCCACTGGCTCGACAGCGCAGTCACCCAACTCTTCGTACTCATGGAGCCCGACCTGGTCGCGGCGCTCCAGCACTCCCCACTCCATCCTCGCTTGTCAAAGGTCATTACGTCGCTGTTGCGGATATGTGATACTTGCTCTACGGGCGTCTCGAATCGTTTCGCGCAGTGGGCTCTGAACAAGACACGGAGGCTGCTGCTCGCGTGTCGTGGAACTTCACTCCAACCAATCCTTCGTAGATGGAGATGATGTGTGCGATCACAGAACGATGCGCGCAGACGCTCGCCGCCGCTACGGCCCACCGGTATGTCCAGACAGCTCTAGTGCCATCAACAACCCAAAAGCAGCCCCAGACTCCGTCCGAAGTATTTGCGGCTCTTCCTATGAAAAAGGCAAGACTATCGCCAAACTGTTGTGCTACGGTCATAACAGCGGATGCATGTCCAATGTCCGTAGGTTTTGTATACCAGACACTGCCGACGATCATGCAAGATTGCATGGTCAAAACGTCAGCCCTGTGTTGCTCGATTATCCATGGTGCAGACTCACTGCCCGTGCGAGCAGTTCTCTACGCCAAATACGGGGTAGTAGGCGTCGACGTTGCTCGTGACACAGCGCCTCGCAACAGTAACATACGGCATTGATGTCGTGGATACGTCTTGTTGCGTGTCGGTCTGCCTCTGACAATCGCACATGATGTGCGATGGACAGATCACGCAACTCCAAGTCCCAGCTGTACAACGAGCGGATGATGGCTGGATGGGGAGGAACAGCAGGGTGTGGACTTGCGACTGGAGCGACTCCATCAGAAGACGTGGCAAAAAGAAACAAACTTATTTTTGCCGACTGCCATGAATACGCGATCTCGAACATCCGACTGATTGAATTGTGGACAGGAATCCCGCAATGCCGTCTCTAGACGAGACCAGTCGTTGCCATGTACATGAGACGCCAACTCGGCGCTCACTGCGTCGGCTCCGCCGGCTTGGTTGCAAGTCTGGTCGAATCGCGGGCGCTACGGCGCCGACGGCCTTGCGGCTGGTGGCACAGTGGTCTCGTCATTGCGCGCGCTGAGGCTAGCCAGGGTACTCGACGCACGCGGCACGCTCACTGGCACTGAGAGTCTCATTTCACTGGATTATCACGACCGTACCAACGGTGGGTTGCTAACGATCGCTGCAGACACAAGCCGAGAGCCGAGTTTCCATTTCAGAGTGGGTTTGGACGACTCGAACGAACAGACGTCGCGTTCCAGACAATGTGAGCGACGACTGCTGGAGGATCTTAGTGACACCCTCTAGACTGTGGAGGTGAACAAAACGCAGTCGCTGTTTCGTGCTCACGACGGGGCAACAAAAGGAGCACCAAGATCGTGCTCTGCAAGAGTACCAATGTTCAAAGCGAACGCTGTGTCTCCAACCATAGCATAGGTACTCGACCAACGTGTGTCGTTTCGTTGCACCACTCGGGTCTGACGGCACAGCAGCGCCCACCCTTTGTGAATCTTGCACAAGAGGCTCTCCTCAGCAGCGAAGTGTTTCGTGGCACGGGGGCTAGCGCAAACTACGATAGGCGTCGTTCCAACCCGGCGACCAATGCACTCATTTACAAATGATGGCGACAAGTCTCCTAATCCGAGACCCTCCACATCCTCGAGCGGGCAAATACCAGTAGAATATACCGTCCTTTGTCACAACTGAGGTCTTCGTAATAGTCAGCGTCTCTGGCTGGGACAAGCTTCAAGCTATCACGGGTCACTGAAGACCGTGAACACTGCGAGATAGTGATGACCACCATCACTCCATCCAGCAAGCACAAGACCAATTGATCAGGGAGTTCGCTCTTGATGCATACTTCCGCACAGTCCTTGATTTCGCTCATATAGAGCTTGGGTGTGCCGCGGGGACCGAACTCAACTTGGAATTTGCTCGAGCCGCTCACAGAGAGAAAACGATAGGCGCTCCACCACACTCGACCCACCAGTAGAGGTTAACCGGTTGTCGACATCACCGCGCCGTGAGGCGCTGTCGTCGCGATGAACTACATGGTTCAGCTCCCCGTGGCCTAAGTGGTTGTTGCAGGAGGTAGGAAATGATTTTTGCGTGGCCGTTCAAGCTACGCCAGTCTTGGCACACGTAATGCAGATGTAGACGTTGCCACCAGTCGCCACAAACAGGGCGTTATAGATCGCGCGGTTGGTCACGGGCATGACTGTTGTGGACTGGGAGCAGGGACAAGCTTGCTGGAAATCGTCAAAGGCTTTTGAAAAGTGAGAGAGGGAGTCGGAGACTTCAGAGCCAACCAAATGCTCCTCCCAATACATCGTTACCCGTGCACCACAACAAAACGATCTCATATTATGTAGTGTGCTTGCCTCCGCCTCGATCAGCCACCGTGTTTACCAACGGAATCGACCGGTTCGAGCGCGGTTATTTATAGCCATTCGTTGTCTCCATGACACCAATGACAAACCTACCGACCTGCCAAGAATCGTACCCGAACTCCTTCATGAATTGGGGCGGCTACAGCTACATCTCCCACCTAAATCCTAAACGTACACACTATGTCTACTCATCAACTTTACGGACTAGTCCCCATCCCACCACACCGGTAAGAGCTAGCGAGCGCATGACAGCAGTATACGCATCGAATATTTCTTTTGAGACTCAGTTAAGAAATGAATGAAGAAATGAAGAAAATATACTTATATAGACGACGTAGAATATGCACCCTTCTGCCTATAAGGGTAATGTTACCAGTTTTTGCCCCTGTACCTAATGTGCCCCACCCACAAAATCCATAAATAGACCGAAGGAATCCATAATAGATCGACTTGAATAAAAGAGAAATGGATGCCTATGTTGATCGAAGTCGTCGACATAGAACGAAACATGCCGGCTTACACGCCAGAGCAGCGCGCCGATGCCTACAGCAAAGTGAAGAATGGTGACTTGGGGGTGAACGCAGCCTCACGAATTTACGGCGTGCCGTCAAGGACGATTCGTCGTGACCTTCAAAACGGCCTGGACAACACGGGAAAACCAGGGCCGACTCCGACGCTTTCGGTAGAAGAAGAGGAGGCAATCGTCGTCGGTCTCATTCAGAGAGCACGGAAGGGTTTCCCAGCAACATGACTACATTTGAAAGGCATAGTGATTGATGTGATCAGCGATGGGACACCGGTCCGTCTCGCTTTTGTATTTCCAATTTTCTCAAAAGGCACGATAAAAAAATCAGCATGCGCAAGGGCCGTATCTTAGACTCGCTTAGAGTCGACGCTGCTTGCGAGGATGAGTTCTTCATGTTCTTTGCCGAGTATGAAGACTTCTTGGAGCAGTACGACATTGACGCCACTCGCATCTACAACTGCGAAGAAACTGGCGTCGACCCACAAGGAGGCTCGCCTGTGAAAGTAATAGCGCCAAGGGGGACGAACAACGTGTCGGTTCGACGCGGTGCAACAAGGGAGAACACATCCGTGTTGATGACTGTGAGTGCTGCCGGTGTGAGTTTGCCTCCTCTGTTCATTTTTGAGGGCGTCCGGCTTCCATCCAACCTGCTGGCTACATGGCGCTCCACCTGGCAGTGCGGTCACCGTTTCTGAGAGTGCCTTCATCGACACGGCCATCTTTGATGAGTGGATTGACCACTTTGTGGCCAACATTCCCCCAAGGCGTCCCGTGCTCCTTACACTGGACAACCACAGCTCCCACATTGCCCTCGGTGTGCGCCACAAGTGTCTGGCCAACGGTATCCACTTGCTTTCGTTTCCACCGCATTCAACACATATCCTACAACCACTGAATGCTGGGTGTTTCCGATCTTTCAAGTCACAGTGGCGTACAATAGTCAAAGACAAGCAAAAGCACGCAAGAAAGACACTGATACAACTTGGGCCCCAACGCCTTCTCACTCATGCAGAATGTACGAAAGAAGAGGAAGCCAAAGAGGAGAAGAAGAGAGAGGCGTCGGAGTCCACACAGATGAAAGCCGGAGACGCTAGATGCAAGAAACTGCGTGCTGCCGCCAAGGCCGATGAAGTAAAGGCAGTCAAAACGGAAAAGAAACTCAAAAAGATAGAAGCTCTGGCATCAAAGCGCAAGGCAAAACAGCTCGCTCAAGACGAAAGATCCAGGTTGAAGTTACAAAAAAAGGCCAGCCACGAGGTGAAAACCATGAATAAAAAGAAGCGCAAGACAGCCCCGCTCGATCTGAAGGTACGGATGCCTTCGGAAGATGCCACAGAGAGACATGAGCTATGCGCCCAGTGCTTTAGGTGGCATTTGGAAGGTATGTGCGACGACGGATTTTTTGTGGTGGTTTAGGATGGCTACATTTTCAGTTGTGCTGAAGTTTGTATACTGAACTGGGGCACAACTGGCACAGCATTTTTGCTGGGGGTCAAACAGGTAGCTTTTTATAAATTAGATATCGTTTCGTACAGACTCGCAAGTACAGCC
>JAADWC010000311.1:0-11448 GCA_023336095.1 Pythium pectinolyticum | reverse complement strand
TGTTATGTATATTTGTACTGTAGGGGCTTCCTGGCGCGACCAACTTGCGGGATTCCGCCGTGTTGATCGATTTGCTCAAGAAACAACAGCACGAAAGCAAGTGGTACGGTGCGATCTGTGCCGCACCGGCCGTTGTGCTCCTACTGTTTTGTGACTCACAACGGCAGCCGCCAACAGACGTGGAGAATGGAGAATGGGGAGCTCATGAAGGCGGCTTCATAAACCAACAACACACACACACATCGCAACTGCACCACCAACAACTCCTATGACCGACGCCAACAGTACTATTACCACAGACATCGCTGTGGATGTGGATGCCGACCGCGTAGCGCAGACGGAGCGCGCAACGGAGCTGGTCAAGTCGCTTGGCTCCAGCTACTTTGACGCCCGCTACGCCGATGGAAGCACACAAGCGTCCACCGTGGCGTCACTTCTGCAACTCACGGCTTTGCTGCGCGCTGGCAACGAATTTGAAAAGGAAGAAGCGGCCGGTGGCATCTCCAGTCTCGCGAGAGTCGACCCACAAGTGCAGTCGGATCTCGCGGCGGCCGGGGCTGTTGAGAACGTCGTGCAGCTCATGCGCGATGGAGAGACCGACGGCCAGAAGGAGTGGGCGATCAAGGCGCTGCGGGCATTGAGTGATGGTAGTATGGTGAATACGATCGCTGCGGTGAACGAAGGAGCGATCCCTCAGCTTCTCCAGCTCTTGCTAGCCGGTACGGAGGAACAGCAGATCGCCGCCGTGTCGACGCTGCTGTCGTTTGCGCAGGAGCCTGACGCAGCGACCATCCACGCTGTGATCGTCAAGGCCGACGGCATTGATGGACTCGTACAGTCGTTGCGTACTGGCAATCCATCGGTCCAAGAACGTGCGGCGCGACTATTGGCCGTGCTGGGCTGCGCACTGGATGAGTATGGCACGATGATCGTCGCAGCCGGTGCACTTTCTCCGCTGGTGGAGCTGCTCACGAATGGCACGGAAGGACCCAAGGAGATGGCGGCCATGGTCGTGGCGTATCTGGCAACGGACGCCGACAAGGACGCTGCCATGGCCGCTGGTGTGCTAGAGCCGCTGGTGGTGATGCTACGCGAAGGCACCAGTGATGAAAAGTACTGGGCGGCGTGTGCCATGGGCCGGCTCTCGGCCAACGACGCTGGAAACAAGCGTGCCGTGCTGGTGGACGTGTTTGCCACCCGCACGCTACTTCCGAATTTCCAGCCAACGAGAGACCCGGATTAACACCATACGGAAGTGCGTGTTCTGGCTCCAACAAGTTGTTTCTACCAATCCGATTGCCAAGCCACCGAGTTTCGGCCAATCAGAATCATCGATGTCTCACTCGCCCGCAGCGAAAGCGGAGGGTGGGCTCCATGAAGGGCACGATGGCGACCCTGCGCGGCGCCCGCGCGGCGAAGAGGCGCCTCTGTCCCCACCAACGTCAGTAGTGTCGTCACCCAGTGAACCTGCTGCATCCAACGATGCCGGATTTGTCACGTACCAATCTCGCAAGACCCAGAAGAAGAAAAACGGAAAAGCAGCCCACGCAGCCGATCCTCCCGTCTCCAAGCCGTCGAAGCCCACGCCACCAGCGCAGCCACCAAGTGCCAGCGCGATCGCGAAGGGACAGACGCCTACCAGAGCAAAGCCGACGGCTCTGGAAGGAAAAGCCCTCCGTCTCCGCGACCATGTCCGCAAGGGCGCTGATGACCAAGCCGTAGTGGATGCGCTAGCTCGGGTTCAACGTTCCTTTCGGGACCTGGCCGCAGAGGAGCACCAAGCAGCCCAGAGGAAGTTTGTGCGAACGTACGACGCTGCAGAGGAGGGCGATCGTGCCTCCATTGCACGTAATCTACGCGAGTGGTTCACCGGACCGCACCAGATCTCCATTCGCGAGTTCCTACAGCGTTTGACGCAGTTCCGCCTGCTCGTGCCTGCTGCGGCAGCGGGGACTACCAAGCGCTCGTGGAAACAGGCGCTGCTCGACGATCCACTCGCCAACAACGCACCCGATGGCGATTCACCAATGCCATCGGCAGCGCCGGTTCATCAACTATGGGCCAGGAAGCCACGTGAACCGACGGCTGGGGAGCTGCAACAAATGGTCAACATTGCCCGCGGCACCCACAATGTGACGGTTCTCCCAGGCTTCGTGAAGGCCACGAGCAGCGTCACAGCGGCAGCATTCCTGGCCTCGGTCGCGACAGCGGCGCAGCGAGGCACGCTAGTCGCCCAATTGGGCGGGGCAGTGTCCATCCCCGTGAACTCCTCCCATGCAGACATCGTCCGCATGATGGCAGATGGTGCGACGGGCCCGTCCAAGCAACAGGTGGAGCAGTTCAAGACTGCGGTCTTGGCTGCACGCTATGACGCCGCCGTGAACGCGCTCATCTTCACGACAGTCACCGCGGAACAGGCAGTTCATTTCGCGGGCTCTACCCTCCCGATCATGGGTCGCATGCTCAAGCTGAAGCAGCTGCGGTCCAAAACAGAAGCGCCAGCCCACGTGCCAACAGGTGCGGTAGTCGACCTGGACGTGTACGACATGCAGGTCTGGAATCTCGGCGGGCAACTGGACGCTCTCAATATCTGGCACGCCTTCCACGGGCTACTCCGCCTTCAAGTCACGCACCTGGAGATGGCGCCGGCTGGGACGGACGGTATCCAAGATCTGACACTTTGGAACGTGTCGGTGGCCTCGCGGGGATGCCCAAAAATCCTTGCCAACAAGACCAAGATCGTGTGGGGAGATGAGACGCTCTGGCTCCATCAAACAGCGCATCACGTGAACTCGCCGTGTGTCAAGTGTGGAAGCGCTACACACCCAACCCGTGGATGTGACAGACCAGGCCCAACACCGATGAATGCCACGGTGACCATCACCGGTGCGGCTCTGGACGCAGCGGCAGACATGGCGGAGGTGACACGCGTGGCCCCCAGCGAGATCATCAAGTGGCTCCAGGATATGGAGCGCCGAATTCGACACCGCAGTCGACGCGTTGGCGGCGCCTCCATGCGCGACGCAACGTCGCGCAAGATTACGGCTCCAATGAAAAAGCTCATGGAAACAAAGGCGCCGGCAGAGATCCGTGAGTGCCTGCTCGCCCAGGCTCGCAACAGCGCCTGGTTGATGTCGGAGCATGGCGCGCAACAATTGGCCGGAACTCCTGGTGGCGGTCTGGAGGCACTGCCACAAGGACAATTGGTGGATCTCATCTCCGGTCGAGCCAGGTCGAAGGAATGGAGGGCAACGGAGGAGTATGCCGCAGCTACCCAGCGATTCCACGACCGAGTCGTGTGGACGGAGAAGGAGCTGGACATCGAGCCTAAGTGGACGCGTCTCCAGGCACTCTTCCGAGTGGAATGGTGGAGAAACCATGAACTCTCCTACCGTCTTGCTCCTCCGCAGTGTCAGCAACACCAAGGCTTCTACGACGAGACGATTGCTTTCTTCCGGTCGATCATGAACCGAGCGGAGGAGGACCTGGGCGACACGGACGAGCTCATGTCGGAACCACAGGCGGAGATGGAGACGCTGAGCTCATCGGACCCGGACGCGGCTCGACAACTGGAGATGGACAAGGAGCTGGGTGGGATTCTAAGAGCGACATGGAAGACTGTGCGAGCACGCAACGCGGAAGCACAGTGCAGCATGCGCGCCCAACAAGAAGCTGACGCCGCACTCGACGACGTGCTAGCGGAAGTTGTAGCGGAAATGCTCACAGCAGTGTGCGAACTGGAGGTGCAGGCGGCGATGGAGGCGAGCGATGCGCCGAAGGTTGCGACGCCAGAGAGCACATCGCTTACCCCAGCAGCTCAGGCGCCAGCAGCAGCAGAACTGGAGGTGCAGGAGGCGCTGGAGTCGAGAGCCGAGCCGACAGCGGCGACACCAGTGGGCACATCGCTAACCCCAGCAGCTCAGGCGGCAGCACCGACAGTCGAGGAACCAGTGCCCAAGCGCACTGCGCAATCGTCACTCCAACAGGCAGTTGCAGCGGCCGCGCTTGAGGACATGCTGACCAACAACCCATTTGCCAGATTGCAGCGTGAACGTTGCGAGAATCCGTGGGCATCTCTTGCAGCTGACAGTATGGGCAATGCGACTCATGCTGCCACTGCGTCGAGTACCATTGGGTTCCCCACGGCAGCGGAGGTCTTCAGCGAAGACGTGGATATCATCGACGCAATGGAGGAGGATGATGAGCCAGCGTCGGCGCCGAAGCCACCCACCTCGCTGCACCGTCGCCGAGACCTGGCTTTACACGGGAGGTCAACCAGTCGTGTCAGCCGCCAACTTCGCATGGACCTACCCGTCAGCAGGCAGCTGCGGAGTGGAATTATGGGGCCACAGGCGGTAAAAGTGGCGACAGCGAAGGCACAGGCAAGCATTGAACGATTCTTACGTGTGGCTCCACTGGCCACAGACGACGAAGTCGTTCTCATGGGCGTGCGTCACGCACCGCCACCGCCGGCGCACTTGCCACGCGACTGGCAGGCCGCATTAGGCGGCATGGGGCTCCGCGAATTCAGCACACCTGCGAACGGGTCATGCTGGCAATATGCGCTGTACTGCACGCAGTGGGGCCTCTGCGACGAGATGATCCTGCCAGTGGGTGTGGCCAAACGCGAGGCGGAATACTATCGGACAGGAATGTTTGGTATTATGGACCAGAACTACACGATGCTCGTGGAGACACAGGTCATCAGTGAGGAAAGCTTGTGCCAGCATTTCCTGCAAGTGGCAGAGGTCAATGAAACTACACGAGGGCTGGTACGAGACGAGATTCGTCGGGCGGCAAGTCAACCTTGCGACGAGATGATTGCAGGGCGTTACTGGACCGGGCCAGACGGCATCCGAGTGACGACACTGTGGTTACGCCAACCGATCATTGTGATCGACCGACACCGCCATGGCGAACTCACGGCCCAACTGTACACGATAGAGAGTCTCACCGCGGCCTCGTCCGCGCGTCGCGAATCAGTTCGCACGACCCTGCTAACCCATGAGCAGCTCGTCCGTCTCCTCGCAGCGTATGCCAAGGCGCGTGTGATCCCGCTCGTCGTCGCGTTGGACCACGCAGCGCGTCACTTCACAGGGCTCCGTGTCGAAGAAAGCAGGTACGAAGCGTATGCGCTCAAGTCGAAGACGCGGGCGGCAATGAAACGGCGGCTTGGCACTCTGTTGAAAGCACGGGGTCTGCATGTGCCACCAGCAAGACCCGCAACACCACTGTTGGCCACTCCCTTCCAGACGCAAGAGAGTGCCGCATCGCTATACACGCCAAGCTCCAGCTTTGACGCCAGTGGGAGCAGTACGCAGATCGTGCCAATGCGCGGACCGGGCGCACGGGAGATGACACGCATGGCGACAGAGATGGAGGCGAGTGAAGACGACGCCAACAGCGCGACTACGACGACCTTGGTCGTTTGGTCTCGTTTCTCTGGGGAGAGTGATGAGGAACGCAAGACTGACACAGAGACGTGGACGGCGACGCCGCGATTGGCACAAGACACACAAGAGTCCAGCCCATGGTCGCCCGAGTCCAGCGACTGGGGCACAGATGACGACGACGACATGGAGGCGTCATCAGCACCGCTGTTCCAAGCCAGCTTGGTCACGCCGTTGTCACCACTTGACGACGCGGACTACATCGACTTGCTCGCACAGATCAGTCGCACAGGCCCGGTCCCGATCGACGATGAAGTAGCACTGGCGAAGACGATGCGTGACAACAAAGCCGCCTACGTAGCGTGGAGAGCGGCGGCACCTGCAGGCATCCAAATCCTGTTGGCATCGGCGGACACACCACAGGAAGCCTGTTCGATCCTCCTCCACGACACGGTGGCGGTTCTCGACATGCTCCGAACTCTGCCGTGGGTACCTGTACTCGCGGGGCGGGTACAGCGCAATCTCTTCGCGCTCCTGGGTAAGGACCTGATCGCGCTCGGCAGAGCCAGAATGCTAGATCGCCTGGCTCACACGGAGGCTCTCACCGCTGAGGCCAGAGCATACTGTGCGGATTGGTCCAGGGGCTTCGCCGGCTTAACGCCAGCGGCAACGCGGCACGCCTTTGCTCAATCACCGGCACGCTGGGCACGCCTCGCTGCGTACGTACCAGCTCGTCTTCGACAGACGCGCTCGATACCAGAACTGGAGGATGACGACTGGGGAGCGTTGTTGACGCATCTGCTCGTCAGTCCATCGGCTCTCCGGCGCCAACTGGAACGGTGGCCGCTGGCAGACGCGTGTGACGCGCTCCTGAGCTGGACAGCACACGACCGTCGCGTGTATCACACGGTGGCAGCGGCACGAGCATTCCAAGGAGGACGATGGGCGGCTCCAACGGAGTACCTGGCTGGGCTCGTCGAGCTCAGCCAACAACGGTTGCCCACAGACGCGCTGGCGTCTGTGGCCAGCCCACCTCGTCACTAAGGGCGCCTCGGCGCTCTTGCCGTCTGAGACACTACACTCAGGCGGCACTGGTGGGGTTGCCACTTCGCCTCGGCGAGACGGCGACGCCGCCAGTAGGGCCAGTGCTACGAGGGCACTGGACGTGGTGGAGCCAATCCGGGGAGGCTTACAGTTTCTCACCCAGAACGTGAGGGGACTGGCGAAGACCAAGAACAGACCGGCCCAGTGGTTCAATGGGTTTCGCGCTCTCCAGAACGACTGTATGGTGGATGCGGTTTTCCTCCAGGAAACGCGAGCGACAGACGCGTGGGTCACCACTTTGGAAGAGACGTACGCCAGGGCGTGGGGCTTTGATCCAGGAAAGCTCGAGACGCCGCTGTCGTATTGGCAACGGACGCCCACGGCGGCAGGCGGGGTGGCGATCTTGCTCCATCCACAGTCGAGGCTACGTGGGCTGACGCCATTGTGGGAGGATGACTGGGACAGTCACTTCATGGCGTTGAGCGGTACAGTTCATGGCAGTGTCGTCACCATCGTGTGCATCTACGCGCCCGTGGACAAGCGAGCAAGAGAGCGCTTGTTCAGACGCCTACGTGCGCGGACACCACCCGGGGCGATGGTCGTGGTCGGCGGGGATTTCAACTGCGTCCTGGATGATGAGCGCGATCGCAGCAGGCGTGGACAAGGGAGCGCAGACTCGCCGGAGCTCCGCCAACTACTCGAGCACTGGCGACTCGTCGACGCGATCTCAGCGGATCACGTACAAGCGCAGTCGCACGACGAGCTTCGTGAGCTCCATGCTTATTCGCACACGTACAGCTACCAGCTTCGCGACGGTACCACGGCCAGCAGTCGCCTCGATCGCTGGTATGTATCGAAGGCACGGTACGCGCAGGTCGCGAGTACGCAGACGGTAACACCTTCCTGTCTCACGGACCACGACGGCGTGCTACTGGTTCTCACAGCGTCAGGCCAAATGGATACTCGCCGCAGTGCCGGCCGCAGAGCAGTCGTGTACCCGCTGCCAGAATACGCGCAAGCCGCCGTCACAGCTGTCAGTGAGCGCCACGTGCAACGGCTCGCAGAGCTCGGTGCCACCTGGACAGCAGCCGACGCGGCGGAGCAGTGGGATACTCTCAAGATCGAGCTGAGGATCGCATGTCTCACTGCCAAGCGCTTAGCAGCCAAGGGCGTCACTACATCGCTCAACCAGCGGATCCGCCGGGCACAGCGAGCACTGGCTGCAGAGAAGAGGCGTGAAATAGTCACTCGCGACACGCGCCCAACGGTCACTGCGATCACGGCACGGTTTGAGCTCCTCACCCTGGACAGCAGCGAACGTGCCGTAGCCCTACGCCGCCACTTGATTCTCCTCCAGCACGAGAAATCGACGAGGCGGCAGCGTCGTGCTGTCCACAAGTACGATGGCACAGAGGCGTCAGCGACGAGGGCTTTCTTTCGGAGGATGACGGGTCGGTACTCGCGGCCGCGGGTCGTGGGCACTGCACACGGTCCCTCATCGACTGGGCTCACCGCGACCAAGCTGGCGGAAGATTGGCTTCCCATCGTCCAACAAGGGCCGGTTGATCCAGACGCTCAAGACGCCTTCTTTCGCAGACTCGGCACCGCCTCCGGCTCTCCGACAGAGACAGCGTTCATCGACTTCTCGACGGCGGAGGTGCTGGCTGCCATCGCTGCTTGTCCGGCGGGCAAGGCCAGTGGACCCGACGGCATTCCCAACGACTGGTACAAGCCGGTGGCAGCCATGATAGCTCCTGTGATGGCGAGTACTTTCTCGAGCTGGTCCCGCGCCGGGGTGCTGCCGCGTAGTTTCACGGAGGCCACAGTCTTCTGCTTGCCCAAGGTGTCGTCGCCGCAGACAGGGCTGGATTTCCGCCCCATCTCGCTGCTCAACACCGACTACAAGATCTTCTCCAGGATGGTGCTCCAGCGTGTCAAGAACAAGGTCGAGTCCGTCGTCTCGGCGGCACAGTACGGCTTTGTCGCTCACCGCCAAGTCCATGACGCCATCGACGTGTGGGATGCGCTCCAGACGTTGGTAGCTGCCGGCGAGCTACCACCGACAGCGACGGCAGTGATGCTGGACTTTGCCAAAGCGTACGACACGCTGGACCGGGGATTTCTCCACAGGGCACTTGAGTTCCATGGCTTCCCGCGCCACGTGATAGCTGTCGTAGATGCCATGCATATGGCAACCACGGCACGCTTTCTTGCCGACGGCGACCTGTCCGACGAAGTCCACATCCACAACGGCATCCGTCAAGGCTGCCCCCTAGCGCCGGTGCTGTTTATCATCGCCCTTGACCTGCTGTATCGGGCTGCGACGCGTACTCCAGAGCTTCCTGGACTTCGCTTGAGTGAGTCAGAACGAGTCGTTCTCAGTGGATATGCAGATGATACCACCGCGTACCTAGGCCACCCTCGAGAAGAGCGTGCACTTCTCGACCTCCTGGCCTGCTTCGGCGCAGCCTCCGGCCTTCGCATCAACGTCCAGAAGAGCCGGGCGTTGGCCATGCACCCGCGGGGGCCCACGGCGACGCACGGCCACATGCAGATCCCAGTACTCCGTCGGCACGAACTTCACCGGCACCTCGGCATGGCTGTGGCCAGCGCACCGTCAGCAGCGGAGATCTGGAAACGAACGCTACAGCAGGTAAGAGCATCACTCCATCTTGCTCACGTCAAGACGACCAATCTCACCCAGCGCATCGCGATCTGTAACGCGGTGGTCGTACCCAAACTGCGGTTCATTGGGCGCCACGCATGGCCGTCGGCCCAAGTCCTCGACCAACTCCAGCGGTTTATCAACGGCTACGCGTGGCACGCGTCACTAGCGGGCAAACCCACAGGGCAGAGGGCGTGGATGAGCTCGCACGTGGCCCACTTGCCGGTGGCACACGGAGGCCTGCGACTTCCCGACGTCCGGGCAGTTTTCGCGCAGCTGAGTGAAACGGTGGTGGCTCGGTGGCGGGCACTCTCCAACGGGGTCACGGCGGCGGCCGGTGCGGTCCTGCTTCGGCTCCGCAGCAGTGGCATAGCGGACCGCACACTGGGACCGAGCCGACGACCCACTCCTCAACTTCGCATCGAACGGACCCTGGCGGCGACGGGGCTGAACCGACTCCGTCAAGCCAGTGTGATCACACGAGATGAGGACGAGGAACTCCTCCTTCACCAGCTCCTCCCCACCCACGGGCGCGGCCGCGTCGCCACTAAGTGGTGGCGCAAGGGATGGTATTACTGCCGGTACGAAGCGACAGCTACTGCACTCGGGGCTCTCAGAGACCATCAGAGCCACACTCATGGACACTTCAACCTCGAGGCGCTACTCCAGGCCCCGGTCGTGGGTCAAGACGTGCTCCACAAAGGCGACGGGTCTCCCATCACTCGGGGCGATTTTCCAGGGCTGTTTCCTCCGGAGGCCACCATCGGTGACATCATTCGTCTCGAGCGCGTCGAGCGCCACGTACTGAGGTTCCAGTGCAAGCAGTACCAGTGGCCGATCCCACCACGCTACGTCTTCCTGTTTCGACGCTTCTGCGACATGGTCGTGCACAACTATCCGGCCGTCCTTCTACCCGCGAATGACCCCGATGAGCTTCAGCCGCGGCCTCCGACTGAAGAGCAGTGGCGCTTGCGCCGCACGAGTACTGGCATGGCCTTGCTCATGGAGCCAGTGCCCGGTCGCGTTCTCCACCTCGGCACGGTCCGCCACATGCAAGAGGCGGCATCGCTCGCTCGACAACGGGCTCCACAACTGCAGAAGTTCGATAGCCACCCGTGGCTCGATGGTTTTGCGCCGATATGGTCCCGTCGGTCGGGCTGCGGGCGGCGGCAACAGCGGCTGTCACACCGCGCGGTCCGTGAACAACGCAGCAGAGCCAGACGAGCGCTGGAAGCCGACGCTACCATCGGTGCGGCGCTGGCGTCCGTGTCGTGGCGACGTGTTGCTCACTTACCTGCCAGTGCCAGCCGCCAGCGACTGCTGTTCCACAAGATCAAGGGTCTCCGTCTTTCCGGCTACGACCGGGCAGCAGGACGGCGAGGCTGCCCTCACTGCCCATCCACCGCCGCGACGGACACCGGGCATTGTTTCCACACGGTCTGGCACTGCGAAGCGGCCCAGGTACTATGGACAATGGTTCGCACCGCCTGGCTTCGCATCGGCGTCGACTTCGCCAACGGCGACAGCGAATTCTGCGCCGCCGTTTTCTCTCTCCGCATCACACGCACGCCGCCGGTAGTGTGGTCGCTGCTCGCACGACGCAGTGTCCCCGACGACCTCATTCCCCTCGTGCACGAAGTTGTGACAACGGTTTGGCAGCTCCAAGTGCTCGGCTGCATCCAATGCATCTGGCAGTGGCGCAACAGCATGGCTGATCCCGACTTCCCATGGTCTCAAGCCGTGGCGACATCCGCCTTGCGGGGCGCGCTCAGCGCAGCGTACACACAGGCTCACGGCCTTCGTGTCCTCCACGGCGACCACCGACGTGCCCTCCGCCACCTCCTACACGGGCTTGGTGCCCTCCAGCTGCCGGCGACCGAGCCCGTGCATCGCCCACCCAGCCCGACCACCGACCGCTTCCTGTTGTTCTTCGACGGTGGCTCCCGCGGCAACCCAGGCCCAGGAGGAGCCGGAGCCGTTGTCGTGCGTGTAGACGCACATGGAGGCAACCCAAGCATCGCGTGGGTGGCATCGATGAGCCTCGCCCACCGTTCGACCACGAACAACCAGGCAGAGTACGTCGGTCTCGTCACCGGTCTGCGCATCGCCTCCAGGCAGCGGCTCCGCCCCGTCACGGTCATTGGCGATAGTGCCATGATCATCGCCCAGCTCAAGAACCACAAGGCTCCCAAGCATCCCCGCCTGCGCCGTCTTTACGGCCAGGCACGTGTACTGGCAGACGAACTCGCCGTCACATCATGGCGCCACCACGTGCGCGCCTACAACACCATGGCGGACCACGCAGCGAATGTCGCGATGGACTCGCGCCGCAGTGTCCAGATCTCGGAC
>JAADWC010000310.1:0-11489 GCA_023336095.1 Pythium pectinolyticum | reverse complement strand
CGGCGGAAACTTCTGAAGATAAAGATGCCAGACGCAGAAGTCGACCTGGCTATGGGACAGGGTCGCCTCGATGTGCTGACGGTGTGTAATCGCGACAAGATTGTGTCGAAGGGGATCCCGCTCGTTATCAAACGCATCAAGCCGGCGTGTAAGGCCAAGAAGATTCCGTATTCGCGTGATGAATGGACCGTCTTCTGGAAGTATTTTGACGAGACGTGGATTCGCAATTTTGACCCGGAGACATGGAACGTCCATGGGATCAAGGAGAAGATCGTAAACCGTACCAACAACCCGTTAGAGAGGTACAACAGAACGCTGAACGAGCTGTTTCCTACGCCGCACCCGTCTCTCGTCACGTTTGTCACAACGATAGAGAAGAAAGCTCAAGAATACGTTGATGACATCGACGCAATCCTTAGCGGGGTCGCAACAGCACCAGTAGACGATCCGCCCTATATTCCCAGTGCACCAAGAGGCTGCTAGTTTTCTACGCCTAGGTTTCCACAGCGACAATATATTTTCACAGATAATCCATAATGTTTCACTTCGGCACTCACCCTCACGTAGGCAGTCATGACGTAGACAGTGCATGAGACGCTTTACCTGCGGTGGGTGAGACGCCTTGCCTGTCATCACCGTGTCTACGCACGAATGCCGCTGAATTACTTTTTGTACCCTTTGCGCAAAGGAAGAGCATGCGATGGTCTACCTGCATTATACGAGAAACTGTACTAGAGACTGTGTGTCAGGTCCATGAGACGCTTTGCATGCATTTTCGCAATGTGTTAGTGGTTACGCCGTAACTTCAACTTATGGGTATCCTGGTTATGGTTACTTCAACATCTACGCAAGCAGATCTATTTAGATCTGGTTAATTACAGCGTATTGAGATCTAGTTAATCAAGTGTACTGATTTCTTGTTATCGACCTACTGAATAGGAAATTCGCAAGTGTAGCACTTGGGTGTAATACCTATCGCTTTCTGATCAGCAACATGAGCTTGGAAGCATCCCCAATGCATCGACTTGCAGCATCGGCGGCAAGGATGGTCTTCACGGTTGTCAATAAGACTTCCACACGTCTGGCATTTTCGCGCATCTCGCAACAAGTTCAATCGGCACATCGGGCAATTAACGACAGGATCATTTCGCGTTCGCACAATAGAGTGCAGCGCCCATCGTAGCAGGCAACTGGAATGGAACCGATGCCCACACTCATTAACAGTCACGTTGGTGTTGTTGATTGGTTGCTGGCAGACTGGGCACAGTGGTCTCGGATCTTCAATAAAAACGACATCCTCGTCTCCGGTTTCTAGGGGTAGGGGTTGGTTGGTAGATTCGTTGACTTCAGGTTGCCCATCCTCCTGTGTTTCCATTTCGAAAGCGTTGTCCAGTGTATCCGTCTCGAAGGCGTCGTCGAATGCATTGATCTCTGCATCAGAATCTGTGACGCGCGCTGAATCTGCGACGCGCGCTGAATCTGTGACGCGCGCTGAATCTGTGGCAGATGTCACCGATCTGTTTCGATATCGCTGGTTCCGACCACGACGGGACACCTGCTCGAAATCAGGCTGCAGACGCCGAAGTGCCTCGTCGCACTGGACCGGTCCATGCGCTTTTTTCCACTTGGTCTGGTGAACGTCTTCGAGCATCGCCACACCTTATGTCGGGCATGGTGGATTGCCAACTGACAGCGGAAGAAAAATATCAATGCACAGTCGGAAAATATATTGTCTTCTCCTAAGTTCGAATCCGGACCATTCATTTAAATTACGGACCGGGTCCGGGTCCGGATGCGGACCCGGTCTGAAACAGACCCTTAAAATAGCATATCAATGACCACACGCACCAGCCAAAGGCACTGCGGTTGGTCACGGACCGAGACCCGCCGTCAAAGGAGACGATCACAGGAGCGCGGCGTGGGGTTGGTGCGGGATCCAGTGATAGGCTTTGGGCCGGTCGAGGTGGGCTGGTGGGAGGGCGCGACACGGAAGCGAGTGCCTGGCACTCGACCGAGGGAGATGGGACGAGGCGGGTCGGAGAAGCCAATAGGTGACCGACTCGGGGAACGGAAGGTGGTGCCAGGCACTCGGGTTGGGCATTGAAGTGGTGGGGTGAGTTAGAGACGCCAGACGTCAGAGGGAACACGGGTTTAGATGCAAGGATCTCATTCGAAATATCGCTGGATAAAACGCTATGTAGATGGACTGGCCAACCCCCACCCCATCACTTTTGCGGGTGGTGCGGCTTGAGCGCGCCGTAGTGACTCTTGAGCCAGGCTAAAACGTCATCTGGGAGTTTGTGCAGTTCATGGACATGCGGAGACAGACGGCTTTCTGGACGAGCTTGCCGTCCTTGGTCATGGGTGTGCCGTCAGGGTTTCGCACGGCGACCTCTGGGTACCGTTCCGAATGACCTGGGGAATGACCGTGGGCGTCGGCCCCGGGGGCTGGCGGCGTTCCTGTGGGCGCTCGCGTTGACGCGGACGACCCGAATTGGAGCCGATGGGGTTTTGGTGTTGGAAGACACGGTTCATCATCGTGTCGTGCAAGACGCGGTGGATGATGGAGCGGTACTCCGGCGAATCGTCACGCAACGCGGCGAGGGCACGGCCCTCCACGGCGTTGACGAGGATGCCGTTGACCAGGTCAAAGAAGAGATTTTGAAAAATCTTCGTGTACAAGTTGATAAACGCACCCAACACCGCGCCGGGCGCATCACATCGGACGTGCTGGACGGCATGGCCGTTGGGGAACACCGCGGCGACTGGGTCTGTGTACCACGACGTCGCGACGTCGGAGATGGAGTGGAGAACACGATGGAGATCGTCAGCCCGGCTGATGGTGTGCGCTGGCGGCGGCTCGCGACCTCCCCATTGAGTTTCGTCATGGAGCACGGCGCGATGACGCGCCGGCTGGGCATCCGATGCCAGGAAGTAGTCGAGGGGTCGTGTGAAGTAGTCGACAGTAAACACCATCTTCGTGGTGATCTTGCTCGCCGGGTACTGGCCACGGAACAACTCCGTCTGGGGCATGGACGCAATGCGGTCCTGGACCGCAAGAGACGTGAACTGGAGATACTCACGATCCATACCTGCTGAGTGTGGCGCGTAGCGAGGACCTGCGGCCGTGATGGAGTGGACAAGCTCTTGGTTCGGCGTGAGACGGGAACGGGCTTTTCCTGTGTCGGTGACGCCTCTGGGGTGCCGGTCACGTGAGCGGCTACGACGGCGCTGGTCGTACGACGCGGACCGAGAACGCGAACGGTGGCTACGGTTACCTCCAGGAGACTGTGCGTGGGAAACTGAGCGTGGTGAACGCGAACGTGGTTTGCGAGCGGGTGATGGTGAGCGGCCAGGCCGCGAAGATGAGCGCCGCGGCGACCGGAGTCGCCCGCGGTGGCCCATGGATCGGGAACGGTCCTTACGGGAAGACGCACTGCGACCACGATGAGCACCGTCGCCTGGCGCGGTGACCCGTTGAGTGATCGCAGCAATGGTTGCTTGAAGCTCGGCCTTTTGGGCTTCGGCTTGAGCCTGCAATTGAGTCTGGAACTGGGCCTGCAGTGTGGCTTGGAACTGGGCTTGTAGTTGTGTGAACTGGCGCGCTTGCTCCTAGAGCAGTGCGTGTACGGCGGGGTTGCTCGCCAACGGCACAGCCGTGGAAGGTGCCGACGCGACATGGGCATCTGCACCAGGGGCAGCTCCCACGGGCGTCGGCGTATCAATCGTGGTCGCGGTCGCCGGAGGATGGGCTGGCGACGATGTCGTCGCCGTTGCAAGACGGGCCTGGCCAGAAAGTGGGACGAAAAATTGCAATCCGGTTTGTGGAAGGTGCGTCGGTGGAGGATTGGCCTGGCCCTGCGGCAATGGAGATGGGATCGGATCCCACTCCGTAATCGTGGTCTCAGCACGCGTGAGTAACGGTAGCATGGGCACCGGTGACTCGTCTCCGTCCATGGTCTCGTCGACGCCCTGGGCGGAAGCAGGAATGATCACCGCATCCTGGATGTACGCGAGTGGCTGCACACTGGTGCGCTCGCCGCTGGGTAACACGAGCGCGATCGAGTCGCGACTCGTGATGGACACCGTCGAGCCATGCGGGGCGTCGGCGTCCGCAAACGTCATGGTGAGACTGCGGTAAAGCGTGGTGGCAGTGGTCGTGGCGCCAGGCGCCGCAAGCACGGACGCCCAGGGCGTGGCAAAAGCTGGAACAGGCACCGAGGCAGGCACACCATGATAGTAGCCAAGCACAAATTCTTCACGGCTGATCAGCGCCGCACGGACCTCGTCGAGAGGAATGGGGACCACACGGCTGGGTTCGGTCGCCAGGCGACGAATCGAGACGTGGCACATGTACGTGGAGCCAGGCTCTCGCTGAATGCCGACCGAGTCCGTGAGCACGGCAATCCGGGAGTACGCGAGAACTTGGCCGCAGACGTAGACGTCAGACGTCACGTGGATGCGGCGCTGGTCGTCGCGTGGCGCTGCGAGGTAGTACGACGACACGCGGACAAAGCGGAAAACGGAGAGCAGTGAACGCTCGGCATCCTCGTCATGGAGGTTCACGTTCGGTTGCGTGAGACGCCAAAACGGGATCCAGTGATCTTCGCCATCCTCGAGAATCGCCCGTCGGTCGGGATCAATCGCCGATGGGATCTGGCCAGGCCAGAGAGAGACAATCTTGAAGTACCACCCGGGGCGTCGAGAGGCGTCGTCATCCCTGGAGAACTCGGTAGTGTCCCCCTGGGGGAGATGCTTGGCCCCGCGCCTGAGAGGACGTACACGGGGCCATCCCAACGGCCAGGTAGTTCAACGGGCGCCTCGAGGCGGACGAGCGAGTTGACAAGGCGCGGGTTCATGGAGCTGGAGCGAGCCGGGTTCTGCGTCGGTGGCGCTGGTCGCGCGGCGATAACGGAGCGAACGGGCATATTTTTCTTGGGCGGTCTGACCGCTTCTTCGCCTTCTTCTCGTGAGCTCTGTGCTCCTTCGCGGTGGATGGTGAATGGCCAGTTCCACCGCGGTTCGGAAACCCTACGTTCCGTCATGTGGTCCACACCATATTTTAGAACGTTCCACTTTTCGTGGGCCTCTCATACAAAAAACGTCTTTTGCCACCCGGTCACAATTTAGTGTACCAATTTTATATAGGGATATTGTATGTATTGTGAGTGTGTGTCAAAATGATGGTCACTATTGACTGGGTGGGAATGAATAGAAATGCACGAGGCGAAGATGGTGCCATGGCGTTGCGGGCTGCGCGCAACGGATCTATGCCATTCTTGGCCATGCGAACGACTTTTATCGATAGCCAAGTGATAGCTTAATCGCGCCATATCGTGCGCCAGCATGTTTCGATCTTTTGTACAAGAAGTGGCGCCTGCGCCAACACGGGTCGGCTGTTGATGCATTTTTAAGGGAATCATAGGGAATTAAGTGCAGGATATCGAACACCATGCCAATGACAGTGTAAACACAGCATGTAAGTAGAGCTACCTGGCAATAGGCCTCTACCCTAGCAATATATTACATAGGATCGATCATGTGCACTCAAATCGAAGAAGTTAGCGCTCCATAGGCAGCGAAGCGAAGGTGATCACATCAACCTGCTCGATTTCCATACAGTTCTCTCATCATTATTGAGACGGCCACAGCGACCGTCATTCCCATACAAATTTCAATATAATTATTGGTGCATTGAATTATGTCCGCAAGCGAAAACACGTTTGGTGTATGCGAAGAGGGCCGGGGGGATCGAAATCGCGCGCGTTGACATAAACCAGAGGTTCTTTTAGTGTTTTACACATCATATCTTAAGAGAAATAATGTGGTGCCAGACACAGAGGACACGTCCTCACTCACAATAAAATCGACGCAATACTGAATTCACCTCCGGTGTCCAATCAAATACCGCCGCTGGTACATGTGAGTTGTTGTCCTAAAAAAACCTTCTCCATAGTAGATTCAAAATTATCACCACATTTGACGTTAACCAAGGAAGCGCTCCATGCTTCTGTTCCTTTACATGTAGGAACCATCAAACTTGCCGCTGCTCAGAAGAAAATGAACTGGATGCGGCGCAACAAGATAACATGCATTATTTAACCGAGTGGAAACGCAGCAACACCATGTTCGCTAGTAGGTTGGCTTCACACAGCAGTGATTCTTCTTTGCTTCATACATATCCCGACTCGATCCACACTTGCTGCGAGCTCTCCATGTCTCGCTCGAATGCCTGGCGCAGATCCATATTCGCCGACTGGAAGAGCGCGAAGTGACGTATGCTTACATGTGCCTGTACGTCGTGGTCTGATCGTACGCGCTGGGAGTCGGCTTCAACTGGCGAGTCACAAGCAAACGTTACCAGAACAAAATGTATGTTTGCGTCCGTGTTGTGAAGTCTTTCCACAGGTGTGATGTTTGTTCACAATCACAAGTCCGCTCGTCGTAGCCCATCTTGGAATACGCGGAAGCAGTTTGCGTGTGCTTGCGGGAGTCTGTCGACGCGGAATTCGTATGCACCAGCGTCGTTCACAAATGCATCGTCTGCGGAGTAACGCTCGACACAAAGGCAGTGCTGTTGCAATTCTTTCGACCGCCTGGGCAAACGTGGTCTAGCAGTAAAAAACCACGCTTGCCTCGTCGTTGTGGGGCCCATTGATGCTCGAGAGAGGCTGCGTTGTCGTGTAAAAACAGAAGTCGATCCATCTGAGCATCTGGTTACGTCAGAATGCATCACTAGAAGTTTGAGAAGAGACTGCACGAATTCAAACGAATATTTCTTTCACATCGCAAAGTATGCAAATGTTCTGGATACTTTCGTCACCCGATCACACAAATTTGTATGGTGTAGCAACGATTTTTAGCGCATACAGAATCCAGGTGTTTTGTGACGACTAATAGAAGAAAAGAAGGCCAGCGAGTGAAAAATTCGCCCGTCAGAGAAAAACATCCCCCTGTCACAAGTGTTCCACAAACCGACGGTGGTGAGCCAACCGAAAAACAAAACAAACGACGACCTGTCGCAAGCTCGTCCGTGTGATGCTTCGCATTTGGGAATAACTTCGCTTCCGTCGACGACAGAACACGACCGATATGAAGGATCGAATGAAAAGGCAAGGGTATCCCGTCGTGCAGAAAACTCTCCGACGATTTGCTGGCACGCACGCAGAATGTTGCGGACCACATCAAGAGCTGGAAGCGCGTATTTCGCAAGGCATTTGGGCACTATGACAACTACCGCTTGGTGTGCACCCTGAACAGCGAGGAACACAAGACGCTGTGTGACGAGTACTGAACGGTGCTGAAGCCTTTTTGTACGCTTTTGTAATGCTTGTCTCTCCAGCCAAGTTGCAGATATAGGGTTGGAACCATCACGTCGTGGACAAAGCAAATCAGGAGACCCTCGTCATGAAGAGAGGCGACGTTCTTATCTTGATAGGAGACATATTCCATGCCGGCGCAGCGTACAGTACATAGAAGACCAGATTGCATGCGTATCTGGATGTCAAGGGCCAACCGCCGTAGCGCAAGATCCAGAAGAAGGGAAATGATGTCACGACGATGACACAGATGAAGCCGAAGAATCAGCGGATGAGGATGGAGACACAGAAACTACGGCTACCGTGTCTGTGCTCGAACTGCCACCCGGTATGTCATCGTTTGAAGACGAAGAAGGACGTACTCGCAATTGATGCGCGTTCTGTGGTATGGCTCCAATACGGTTCAGCGAAACATATGAACCGCGGCCACGGCTTTCGTGTGAGCAAGAAGCTTGGTGCTGCACGCAGTATAGGACCACGCATTGAAGGCGACTCCTCGCCATCCTCCGACAACAGTCCCACCGTATCCATCGGAAAGCAACGTTGACAAGAAGGTCGCGGCCGGAAAGAAGAAGGCTGCCGCAACAAAGTCGACTACAGCTTTACTCGCCAGGGCGGCAGCGGACTTGCCGAAGAAGGCGGCTGGAAAGAAGAAGGCGACAGCAATAACGTCGACTACAGCGCCACTTGGTGGGTGGCGGTGGATACGCCGAAGAAGGCGACTGGAAAGAAGAAAGCAGCGGAAAATGTTCCGCCGATATCAGAGTCTGATATGGTGAGAGGGACGACAATAGAGGCACGGTCTGCCCCGGCAGAGGCATAGCCGACAGAGAAAAGCCCGTCAAAGCAGTGCAATCATCGCGCGCGCAGGTCTCCGTCATGCACCGTAGTGCGGCACCGTCGCACGTGACAGAGTTCCCTAGGTACTGGCACAAGAACCCCGCCACGTCCTCTGGGAAGCCCACACTGCGGAGCTGAATGCGTTCGAGGCCGGCGATTTACTCGTTCAAGGCCTGACAGCGTTGGTCGAGGGCAGGCTCCCGCGCCAACGCAGCATCTCTTAGCTGATCAGGCTCGCTGAGGCGCGTTGTCATGGTCGACGCCCGACGTTCCGAAGCTTGCGCTCGTTGAACCAGCTCCTGGTTCCTTTCGATCAGCGCGGCCATCGCGCGCGTTGCCTCTTCGAAGCGTGTGCGCACGATCCAACCCACGTGAGCGTCGTCACGGGCTTGCGCCTCCTCGACCGCCAGGCAGAGGTCGTAGGCCACCCGAGCCAAGGCCGCAACCCGTCGACTCGTAAGATCCAAGGCCTCTGATAAAGCCATGGCACGTGGGCTCGTACTAGCCGCTAGCGTGGTCGCAGTCGTACTGGCCGTGGTCGCAGTCGTACTAACCGACGCGGCGCCCAAAGAGTGAGTATGCGGAGGAGAGGTAAGGAGCGCACCTGGCGCTGGCAGAGAAAGTCTCCTAGAGAACGGCGCTATCGTATCGCCCTCCTCGGGAAAAGAGGCTCCGCGCTCATAGTAGAAAGAGGCTCCGCGCCCATAGAGAAATAAGAGGCTCAGCGCCTATAGCGAATTAGAAAGAGAAACAAAGCGATTGAACAAGTAAGAGAAAGATATAAGCCGGTCCAATACAGACCACTGCATTGACCGGCTCTATACATTGTATTTGAAACCCAAAAGAGCGACAGAGCTACTCATATCACTAGTGGAATCCCCCAAGTCTAAGTGCCGAATGCGAGTAGTAATACTCGAAAGGGCTAAGCCGCTAGATACCGATTACAAGTAGTAATACTTGAAAAGGACTAGCGAATAAAGCGTACACAAGGAGGAGTACTAGCCGCAGCCGAGATACGACAAGTAACTCGGCTCAATATTTGGCTCAACGCCGGCGCTACCGCTTCGCCTAGGCGTAGAGAAAACCAAAGACTGCATTTGCCCCTCACCACAATATCTCACCATTCTTGCTGAACCAAGCACTGGGAAAAGGAACAAGAAGAAGGCGCGGTCCCCTGCTGATTCAGCTGAAGTCAGACTAGTGGTGTGATTCCTGCCGCGAGCAAAGCAGGAGAAGTAATTCGTGGCGGGGTATGTTAAGGGTGGTGCTAACCAGGCCTAGGTCTGTCTAGAGTTTGGGTCTGTTTAGCCAGCGGCTGGGTCTGTTTGAGTGAGCAGTCGGGTCTGTTAGGCACTGGGCCCTTTTGGCAATTCCCTCTTTTCCTTGTCTGCCAGCAGTGCAAGCAGCTAACCTTTTGGCGCGGCAACGACCCAAGTTCTGCGGTTGGTCCCGATAGCCGCTTTTGTGTGGGCTAGAGTGGCTGCGTGTGCATTCAGAGCTTTGAGATGCTGACGCTCGTGCCGTAGGGCTGCCAGTGGCGGCACCCTCGCCCTCATACGGTGGCTATTGCGGTGGCTACCGCGGTGGACAAACAGAATCCGTGGCGCGTCTCGCGTTGTGGAATTGGATGGTTGTCGCGCATTGCGGTAATGAACGCAAGCGCGGGGAGGCAGCACGCAAGCAAACCGTGCAGGCGGCACGCCGTGAGCTGGGCCTTCCAGAAGACGAGCAAGTACTTCAAGCTGTCGCCATGTAGGAAGTATAATAGTGACGAATTAGAAGAGTTTGAAGACGGATTATGTCGCTCTGCAACGCACAGCTGTGAAATGCTAGTATAATGCACCTAGAAACGGCATCTCCATCTAAAGTAATTGTTTTTTCGTATACGTACTAGTTGGCTCTACACTCCAGGTCACAAAATTAACCCCACCCGTTTTTTTAAATATTGCGGAGCGCCCACTGCGAGTTGGGACACCCCGTTAAATAACGATAAAGTGGTTATCATTTACCTCTCACTTTTTTCCTCCAAGTTTATCCAGATGTTCTCTGACTGGAGTACCCGAGGCGCTGGCTGTCTTTGAAGCCACCCGTGTAGTTGCTGCCGGGGTTGTTGAAGGGACAAGATGAGCTCCTTGCGCACTGCACTGGCCGATCGTCCTGACAAAATCGCACTACGTGTAGGAATTAAACATACATCCATCTGCTACGTACCACGCCACGCTGGGGCTATCGTGTATCCCATGATGGACGAGAGGTCTATGCTCAGCTTGCTATGTGTGCAATATACAAAGCAACATAAGCGTTCAATTCCTCCCAATAGCACTCACGTAGAACTGAACGACGTATCTCTCTTCACGTACGCTGCCACAGCTTAGGCGCCAACTAACATATCGACACCGCGCGCATCCTTGTAGGTAGGCAGGGAGTATATTGAGCCATTGCCCTCCATGTCGTGGCGCCGCCCTATCCTGTCACCCCAGCTTCTCGAGCTCCTACCAGATGCGTCGAAGAGCACCGGCGTCCATTCTTCAGCAAGCACTTGTAGCTTCCTGTGTCAGCTTGGTGGCGCTAAAACTGAAGAATGGACTCAGGTGAGCCATACTGGTTTGAGCAAGTGCAGCAGGCTCCGCCTTCCACCGCTGGCGTTCCTCATCGATTTGACCCTCACGAACGTCATTCGGGAGCACTAGGTCCGCCGTTGGCCCAAACATATCGACCAGCTCATTGGAGTACGCTACCTGCTCATACTCGATTGGAGGAGGGACGGACTGGCTCGTCGGCGGCCATTGCCAGCATGGTTGCACGAGCTTTCCCGACGACAGTGTCACGTACAAGATCACCCATCCGAGCACCAGCTTCAGGGCGATCGTCCCGCATCGCGAAGCACAGACGTACGACAATGGCGAGGTTCGCGTCCAGGTTCTTGAACGTTGGGAGGAGAAGGATTTGCTGTTCGAAAACAAACAATTGCTGCCGCATCTTGGTGCGGTTCGTGTACCGAGTAAAGAAGTTTTTGTAAAATGCAGCGGCAAACAACTCGCGGCCTTCGTTACGAGAGGAGTCTGTTCACTTGTGTGTTGATACGGAGGCGATCGAGTGTCCAAAGCACCTCTACTTGCCCGCACGTGCTGTCTCCCTGGCTCTTTTTGTTGAGAACGGTAATCAGCGCAGCAGTTCGGGGCCGCGCCTGCGCGAAAGTACCCGTTCTGCTTGACACCGAGCGCATTGGCGTTGGTGGTGAGCGCCGCCGGAAGCGCAGGATTTCGGTCCTCGGCCTGCACGTAGTTGAGTGCCGAGTTGTAGCCAAAAATCGTACTCGTTTTTGTAGCT
>JAADWC010000309.1:0-11502 GCA_023336095.1 Pythium pectinolyticum | reverse complement strand
GGGGGGTTCGTTGGATAACGTTAAGAAAGAGTCCATATTATCCACAGTCTCCATCGCACAGGACGATTTCCCTTTGTTGTTCATTTTCTCGGTGACTGTTGTTGCGATCTTCGTAGTATTTGGACGAGAGAGCCACCACGTCTACGAGTCACCAAGTGGTTGGTGGAGATTGGAGAAGGGCTCGTGGAAACCGCAAGTGTGGGCCGTGTGGCCGAATCGCGAGACATTTTCAACGTTCACTGCGCGAATACTATTGATGTATTTCTGAAAACGGTCTCAAGCAGGCCCCCAGAGTGTGGAACGAAAAACCAAGAGTCGGATGAGGGATACGTAGGAGCGAAATCCCTTGTTTGAAAAGCATGTTGAGCCAGGAGCTCAAAATGAGTCACAATGAGTCAGTGGACCGTGATTCATTACGCTCACCTTGAGATCAGCAGCGAGACCGGGTGCAAGTGATATCCTGCAAAGTCTCACTTTGCAACTTTCGCTCTTCTCAACAACCACGCGCGCGACACGACTAGATTATGGCGACTGCTAGTACGACGACGCGTCCGCCGTTCACGATCTCGCGCTACACGATCACCTCCGCCGACCATGGCGACAAGCCGCGCACGCTACGTGATTTGAATGCGGTACAAGCACTTGGTGCGATTCTCAACAAACGCGATTGGATCACCAAGTGGACGACGCAGCCTCACGTACGGGCCAAGTGGCTTGCCGAGATTGAAGATGCGCTGGTCAAGGCCAATGTCTCACATGTCTGGAGCGAGTGGCCGAATCGCAGTGTGCTACGCACGGGCTTTGAGTGGCGCGACGTGCAACGATATGGCGGGTTCGGCTTTGGGATGTTTGGTGGTGGTGGTGGTGGTGGCATGGTACGGATTCGAATGGACTCGGGCTTTGACGCCACGCACCGTTTGTTGACCGCCGCCGACATGGCAGACGAGCAGGAGAAACGCCAAGAGATTGAGCGCATTCTGGCGCATGTGATGTATCCGCCGGGCCGCTACCCGTACGACGCGTTCCGCGAAGGATACAAGTATGGAAGTGACGCGGCAGCCGATGGCGATGTCGTGCTGGCAGAAGATGAAGGCGAAGACGAAGACGCCGACGACCACAAAGAAGACAGCAAGTCTACGGCTCAAGTGGGAGCGCGGGCAATGGATGGCGACGACTCGGAAGACGACGAAGGCGAGGAATACGAACATGAAGATGAGGACTACGATGAAGAGAGATACGAGGCGTCAGCGATCGAGACACGATTTCCACGAGTGTTTAGCGACCACCAGCCAAAGAATGCGTTTGGCCAGATCGCGTGGTATGTGGCCATGAGCGTTGTGCGCGACGAGCTCCGCGATCTAGACGCGGCCGACTGGACAGCCGAGACGATCTCTTCGCGTACTCGCCAGATCTGGTCCTCGAGTAACCAGACAGTCGTCACGCGTGCGTGTGCGATCATCCGCAACGTTCTTCGTAGCGATACTTCCGTGGCGATGCAGGCCGTGCGTTCTCAATTCCCTGACGAAAGTCGCAAGAACGTACTCAAGCTATTGCAGCTCCACTTGACCAAGATTCGTGCGCTACTGGAGACTACAAAGCAGGACATTAGCGATGTTCTGGATCTCGTGATCAAAAACGTGTGCCACGAGAAGGATGGAACAGATCTGACTACAGAGTCACTGTATTCGCCCGGCCCAGCGCCAAAGACGTGGTTGAGCGACGATTGTATCCCAGCGCAACTCAAGGCCAAGTTTGTATCCGAGATCAAAGCGCTGGAAAATGTTCCCGAGCACAAAAAGGACTGGCACCCAAACTCGAACGAGCAGGTGCTGAATCTCGTGCATCCGTCGTTGTACTGCGGCGTTGCGACTGTCAGCCAGTCCAATTTATTTGGTATTCGCCGTCCAAGTCGTGCTGTCAGCCCGTTCGGATTCGGAGCTCAGCCGGTAGCTGTTGCCGGTACTACTGGGGGCTTTGGCGCTCCTGCTCCTGTTCCAGCATTTGGAGGAGGAGCTGCCGTTGGATTCGGTGACCTTGGTGCTCTGGCATTTGGTGGAGATGTCGTCGGTGGATTTGGTGGCTTCGGCGCCCCCGCGGTCGCCGTTCCAAGCGCTGCTGGCTTTGGGAATCCCGCGGGCTTTGGCCAAGGACCGGTGACTCTCCTTCCCAAGCAAAAGACGGCACCTATCTATGAACACACCAAGATGCTCGCTACGAGTGAAGCCAGCAACTTGTGCTCGACGCCCGCTGCTCACATGCGAGCGATCATGTTTGCACCAACACCGCGAACACTCGAGCGAAAGCAGCGATCTGGAGACCGTTTCCAGTGGCTACCGTGTGAGATCGACGTCGCAGAAGTCGATGGAACCGCACGCATCCGCACGTACATCAACAACCTGCATCCAGAAGACCACGCGAGTTTGTACGAGTCGATTGCTGCCATTTTCACACGATTTGTGCCGCTGTTTGACCAAGTGGTGTCGTCGCTGGACGATGCACTCGTGCGTGAGCAGTCAGATGCACCACGACCGAGCCTGCGTCGCCTGACGTCTCCACCGCTTTGTGAGTACGACTCTCCTCGCTTCACACTCATGGGCAGACGCTGCCAAGTGATCGTCAAGATCGCCGAGATCGTGCTCACACCGGAGAAGCCCGAGTACGCTGGAGGCTCGTGGCATGTCGAAGGCACGGACGCTGAACGGATCGTAGCGACGGGTCTCTATTACTTTGGCAGTGAAAATATCACCGAGTCGCGGCTCGCGTTCCGTACACTTGTTCAAGCTCCATACTATGAACAAAGCGACAACATCGGCGTGGCATTGGCGTACGGGCTCAAGAATGAAGAGGCTCTTATTCAGGGCCGCGGTAGTGTGACGGCGATGGAAGACCGGTGTGTCGTGTTCCCCAACATCTTGCAGCACAAAGTGGAACCGTTCCGTTTGGAAGACCCTACGAAGCCAGGCGTCCGGAAGATCCTGGCGTTCTTCCTAGTGGATCCGACCAGTGATCCGATCCCTTCGACGGCGGTGGTGCCACCACAGCAACAGGACTGGGTCAATCGCGCGCAAGAGTCTGCAGTCACACAGCTTCGTGTGCCAGACGCTGTGGTCGGCCAGATCCAGGCGATGGCGGGCGATCGAATGAGTCTGGAGCAAGCCCATGCGTTTCGTCTTGCACTGATGGACGAACGATCGCCTCGACACACCGGCTTTTATGAAAACGTGGTGTTCTCGCTGTGTGAGCATTAGGAAGACTCAAGGGGGTGTACAGATTCGATATGATCCACTGTCTCCATCGTGAATGGTACTTCGTACTGTATTTGTTTTCTTCTTTTCTAAGAGTTGTTTGCGGTCATGGCCCATTGTCCATGGCAAACTTTCTTTCTTTTGAATACGTAAGGGATGCGGGTACCGAATCCCATTAAACGAGTCCTTCTCCGGAGATCAACGTGTCCGCTGAAGCTCTAGTTCTCAATCAGGATCTCCACCGCGGAATCTCCAGCGATTGCGTGGTGAGTCCATATGGGAATCCGTGCTCATCATGCAAAACGTCAACGTGATCGGCACTTTTCACCCGTAGAAGTGGCAATCTCGAATCTGTCTATCGGTGCTAAACGCAAACACCCGACGCACGGTTTCCACTGTCCACGGCAATCGCTTCTTCTCCAGTGCACTGACAAATGCACGTCTCGCGCACAGCGTCGTCCTACTTGATTTCTGTTGGAAGGGGAGGTGAAGCCCCGAGAGCTCAGCGAAAAGAGGTCCAAAACGCTTTAATTGGCCGTGATCCGGATCGACGTAGGCCAAATCGGCAGTCAACGACAAGATAGAGAGCGTTGTGTTGCGCGGTAGCATGTGAAGAAACGCCGTCAAGCTTGACTCGTCCAGTGCGTATCGCCCATGCTCGTCAGTCGAGCCAAGGCGGCCCATGCTGATGGTGAGACTGTCGAGGTTCTTAGCAGCTAGACACGTTTGGTCGCCTAGACATGCAGCGAACCGAGCTACACTGGAGCTGGACATCCGACAAGTAGTGAGGAAAACGGTCGTCAAGCGGCACTGCCCGCGTCGATACGCGTCAACGACCGGGTCGAGACTGTCAAGAACAAGACCTCGCAGTCCCATGTACTGCAGCTTGGGGCTGGATTGCATAAGCGCCTGGAACCCCAGAGCAAATGGTATGGTTGCATCCATTTTGCGGAGTCCGAGGTGCTCCAAATTGGAGCCAATTGCTGGGAAAATATCGGCAAAGAACGTATCAAACGCTGACGAGCGGTTGGGGATCACACGGCCGTCCGGGTAGTCGTAATCCGCCTCGCTTTCCAAGATAATGTCCATGTACTGGAGACTCGTGGCGACGATTCGGCTTGTATCCACGACAACTGGCTTTCGTGGCGGCCGGAAACCTTCGACTTGGAGATGGCGCAGTTGTGGGCACGATTCCAGAATCGCCAAGAGGCCTTGCGCAGTGAGTCGTGTTGTATCAAAATACCCTGACTTGTCGATCTGAATCTTGGTCAGTGAGGCGCCCAGGATCGGGAAGAGTCGACCGATGTGGCGCCATGTCGTGTAGTGGGTGTCTTTTTGGCTCAGCCATAATCGTTTCAGTCCTGGCCGGGCTGTGTGCTGACGACTGTTGTCGATTTCGTCCATTTTGAGGCCAATCCACTGGTCGCGCTTGACGCTACACTGGGCGAAACCCGGTACAAACACATCCACCCACTCGCCCTTGCCGCTATCGTGCAGCAGCCACCCGTACGTCTTCACAATGTCTTCATTCAGTGTCTTGATCTCGAAAACACGGCCATCGCGTGCCATACTCCACTCGCGGTGCCAGAGAACTTGAGCCAGTGCATCTCGGGACTGGAGTGACGCCTCTTGGACTTGCTCCATCGCCTGGATATCATGGGCTTGCAACACGCGCTGCAACCAACGGAACCTCGAGATGCTACTGAGTGTGGACACAAGAGCGAGGGTGGCGTACTTTGAGCGAAGCTGGTCATGTTCGCGGTTTCGGTAGTTTTCGCCATCGTCTGCGGATTCATTTACTTCCAGGAAATTGTACCCGCGACTACACGCGACGGCCGACCAGAACATGGCCACGAGACGCGTGTCCACGCCTTTGGGAATGTATACACACAAGCTCGAGCATCTTTCGTTGTCATTGCGGCGGAGATTAGGTGCGACACTATCTTGATCTTCGTCTAGGTCCAACTGCACGGCACTGACACGGCAGACCGACTGGAAGAACTCCCCCCAGGCAGTCAGCGAACATCCCGCACGTGTGTCAGGAGACGAGGTATCTGCTCTAGCTTTTGGGATACAGAGCGACGCTCGAATTTGCGTTGTGGTGGCCTGCGCGTGTTCGCACAGCTGACTTGCCGCACGCATGACGTGGTCATCGACAAACTGAACGGACTGGAAGTCGAGCTCCATTATCACGAGTCGGTAGCGAGGAGCTAGCTGTTTGATCTTTTCGACCAGCGCGACCAGTCGCAACAGATACACAGCATGGTCACATGCATCTTGGTCCTTGGTTTTCTTTGTCGGTGGAAAACGGATGTGGAGGGAGAGGTCGATCGTCACGGAGCCCGGAGCGTCGAGGTGATGCGGACTCGAACTACCACCGGTAGCGGCGCTCTCCACGAATCGCTCAGCAGCCGCCAATTCCGTGGGCGAGTGGATACTCAAACGGACGAGCGGCATCTTGTAGAAAGGCTTTGTGGAGAAGTACTCCATTCTGTGGCGACACAACTGCTCCATGGCCGTGCAGAATGCGGTGATCTTGGATTCGCTCAGCAGCGTCGCCAGCTCTTCGACTTTGACGCGCGCCTGCAGTGGCGCGTCTCCTTCGACGAGGTCAAGTAGGAGAACTTCGTGGTATCCTGGGCATGACGAGCGGATGGCCAACGTACCCCAGTCCGCTAATCGCGTCGTCATCTCAAAATGCCGTGATTCAATATTCGGAAATCCTTCCAACTTTCATTGATGTGCATGATTTCAACCAATCATAGTGCTTTTCTAGGGACCCGCCAAAATAAATTAACCAATGAATTGGCATCTTGGCAAGTATTTCATCCAATCAAACCGAACTAGTCCAAAAAGCATATGGGCGGGAACACAATTCTTCCCAAACTGCGAGAAGATCAAAGCCAACAACGACGATGGAGCAAGTCCTTGCGCCGTGGTTTGCTGTCGCAGACAGATTTGCGCCGCAGTGGCGTCGCCACGTGCATGGAGGGCTAGGCCACCGTGTGGATGCAGCCCCACGTCCGCCTCTGCATGTCTCGCGCATGGGCGAGAAACAAGACGCGCTCCAGATGCGAGAAGCGCTGGAGCTTTTCGCGTTGGCCAAGGAATTCGATGCTCTTGCGTTTGTTTCGGCCGCGTGCCGCCAGCCGAAATGGAGCGTCGCCAGCAGTCAACCATTTGATGACCATGAGAAGCTCCGCATCAAAATTGCAACCGAGATCAACGACAAGACCACAAACAACACGATCGCTGGGCTCGAGTTTTTGCAGTTGCTCTTGGGCGTCCACGCCGAGTCGTCCACCATCAAGCCAACGGAGGAGTTTGTCCAAGCCAAGCAGCGACTCGGTGGTTGTGGTTTATCGTGTGCAGGCGACGCTGGGACGAGTCCGCGCTTCGATATCGAGCTGGAACTGCGCCTGCTCCGCTCGGTGGAAGGCTACAGCATACTATCGCAGATGCATGACACTATCCAAGCGATTGATCGCACGGTCTTTCATGTGCGCCACATCACTGTGGTGATCGGCTCGGTGGACTACGAACTTGACACGCTGACGCAGTTGTTCCAGACCCTTCACGTGTTCCATAAAGCATCGAGCAACATTGACATTCGACTCCAGCTTCCAGGACGCAGTGAAACGCATCAAATGCTGTACGAGTGGAAGCCCGTGTTTGATCTGATTGCGAGAACCCAGTTTGATGTTCCAGTTCCACAGAGCGACGACAAACCGCTACAGCGTGGGGAGTGGAACGTTTACGTCCAGTGTCGAGGCACGGACGCCGTCGGGGAGGATGCGAACAATGGGGCAAATGTACTGAACTTCATCTTTGGCCATGGCCAGACTCACGACTTTTCGACGACGTGGGTGGTCGCTGGCTGCCTGTCGGCTTTGGCAAATGCTGGAGACCACGTCACGTCGGTGCATCTGGAGCGCGGACTGGAAGACTATGAACACGCGCGGCTCGCACGCGCCAAGTACATTGGCTACATGTTGCGCGCCGGCCACGTGGAGAAGCTCACGATCAAGGAACAGTATCTGACGATGGAAGACGTGGACGTGATGACTGCCGTGTTCTCGGCTCCGAACAAGGAGCAGCGCTACCGGGCGCTGTTCAGTGAGTACTGGAACGGCATTGAAGACGAAGGCAACTTGGAAGACGACGAGGCCGAACAGTTTATCACCGATAAGACCGAAGTGCTTGGATTGATGCAGGACATCCAGCCAGCGGACCGCGACCACACAGACGTCCTTCTCGTGGGCTATGGCCAGTGCCATATTGAGCCGCAGTTCTATCCCATGTTGCGCGCCATGACCCGCACGACCGCAGCGATTCCAGAACGGGACGCGTGTATCAAGTCGCTCCACTTGCGTATGGTGGGTGTTGGCGACACAGGCGAAGAGACTGGCGTTGCAATGACGCGGCTCGCTGTACTTGTGGGCGAGACGCTGGAGGAGCTCGTGATCGAAATGGAGCAGTCGTCCATGCCGCTCATCTCGTTGTCGTACTTGCTGGACTATTGCCCCAAGCTGCGTCGACTGGAGATGAACGGCGTGGCGCTTGCGTCCCGTGATGACATGCTGCGTTTTGACACGACACCGATCCGTGCACCGCCTGTATTGGAGAAATTGGCGATCAGTGTCCAAGTGAATGCGACCTCTGCTGGAATGCAGGGTTTGTGTGGTGCATTGAAGCGATACGGCCCACAACTCAAAGAATTGAGACTCTGTGGAGACACTAACATGCGTGCGCTGCCGGTAGTGTGCCGTGCAATGACGGAGGTGCTGCGTACGAGTCTCTCGTCGCTGGAAACGCTCCACATCGCAAAGTTTCCGATGGAGATTTTCAGTGGTCTCTTCGGCACAGATGCCTGCGGGCTTACTCAACTCAAGACGCTGGTGATTGAAAACGCGGCGTGGGATTCTCGCACGTGGCGCGACTCGATGGCCGTGCTTGCCATGCCAGTACACCCACTGGCAAAGACACTACGCACGCTCCGGCTTTGTGTCAACGACATCACGCCCGTTGATCCGGAGCAGCTTCTCAGTATGCTCCGCAGCAACCATCTCCTCTTGAACGTTCGACTTGTGCTTCCAGTGCGGTCGGTAGAGACCGCAAAAGTGCGAGAGGCGGCACTGGAGACCCATGGCGCTGGCTCCCATGAATTCAAGGCACCGCTTCCCTTGCGGAATACACTGGCGTTGCTCAGCAGTCTGGACAAATCTAAGCTGCCATGGGAAGCGCATTCGATGCGCAAGATTGTAGACTTTGCGGCGCTCACAAAGACACGTCGTGTGATGGTTTCGTTCAAGAAGTAGTCGAAACGGGCCCAGCCGGGGACTGGGACTTCCACGGATTCCCTAGTCGATTCCCAGTCTTGGAATCGAGCGGAATCCACAATGCTGCACGCAAGAGAGACCGAGAAGAGAGAGAGCGAGAGCAAAAGAAACAAATCAAACGGATTAAATACTAGTCCCTCAGCACACACGTGCTCGTTCCATGTTGGCAATTGTCACAATCCCCCACGACTACTCAGCAGCTCTACTTCTACTTGCGCACGATCTCCTCCTTCTCCGAGACCACGGCGTCGTACGTGTGGGTCTCGACAATGTACTCCTCGTCGTCCTCACTGTCGTAGCCGTCCACGAGCGCCAGGTACTCCTGGCGACGCGCACGCGCCGCCTCGAGCCGCGCGGCCACGAGCTCGGTAAACTCGCTGAGCTTGCGCTGCTTCTCGGCCTTTTCGGCGGCGATGCGCTCGCGCTCCTTCATGCGGTCCATCTCGTTGAAGCGCTTCTCGTATTTCTTGAGGTTCTTGACCACTTCGTTGTACTCGGCCTCGGACAGAAGCGAGCGCGGTCGCGGACGCCACAAAAACTGGTAGAACGCGTCCTTCTTTTCCTCGAGCAGCTTCATGCCCTGGAACGTCCACAGCGTGTAGCCATTGTCCATGGCAAACTTGTAGTACGAGTTGTCCAGCGGCTGGCACACGGCCGACGCGACCACGCGGCCCGACGGGTCCCACTCCACGTGCGTGCACTTGAAGTGTTCCTGGATCGTGATGCTCTGCTTCTCGTCCGTGTCCCAGAACTCGAGCACGCCGTTGATCTCACCGAGACCAGCAAGCACAATGTAGTTGCCGTGGGGCGACCAGTACACGTTGCTCACGGGCTTCTCCGCGAGCGTGTACAGCAGCGTGAGCTCGTTCTTCTTGGCGCCGCCGTGCATGTCGTAGAACGACACGTTCACGCGCTGCGCACTCTCGCCGTGGACCACAGCAAAGCGCGATCCCTTTGGCTCAAACGCAAACGCCACGACCGACTCTTTCATCTCGAGCATCTCCACGGGCACGAGCGACTCGCGCACGCGGAACAGTTCAAAGTTGGTGAACAACGTCTTCTTGGACTTGGAGTGGCGCGTGACCTTGACGCTCAAGAACGTGCCGTTCGGGTGCCACTGCAGCTTGCAGTCGCTCACGTTGAACAGGTTCTTCTGACGCACTTCACGACGCGACGGCAACTCGACCAGCGACACACGCGCCGGCACGTTGTTGCCCTCGGACGCCCAGTACGCGAGCACGGGGTCCGTGGGCGACCAGAAAAAGTCGTGGATGTTGTCGGCCTTGAGCGACTTCTTCTCCAACAGCTTCATCGAAGGCAGCTCGTACACTGAGATCACGTCCTTGCCACGACGCGCCACGTACTTGTCGTCGGCGCTCCACTTGAACGGCGTCATGAGACCCTGCACGACCTCGTCCTTGCCGGCACCCGGAGTGGGCTTGCCCGCTGGGAACGCACGCAGCATCTTGGAGGTCTTGACGTCCCAGATGATGATCGCGTTCTCCTGCTCGGTCTCACTGAGCGTCAAAATGTACTTTTCGTTGGGCGAAAACACGGCGATCTTGACGTTGCGGTGCGCAAAGCGGCCGACCTTGTCGTACTTGTCGCCGGCCCAGAGCGCGATGCCCTGCGGGTGGAACGTGGCCATGTACGTGCCCTGTGGCGACCACAGCACGTACTGCGAGCACCACTGCTTGCCGTTCGTCTTCTCGCGCTCGCCGTCGTACTCGAGCGAGATCTCGCCCTTGTCGCTCCAGAAAATCTCCGTCTCGGTGCCGTGACGCAGCGCAAACATGTCGCGACGCGCCGAGTCCGTGAGCCACGTCTGGTAGTTCTTTGGCTCAACAAACTTGTCCACCTTGGGCGCCACAAACGCATCCGGCGTGTCGTTGTACTTGTGCAAGTCGGCGTACTTGTTGACCAGCAGCGTGTGGCGCTTGTCCAACGCAAAGTTGTGGATCGTGCGGATCGCGTCGTTCGCGTGGGTCTCCTGTTCAAATTCGACAAACGCAAAGCCCGTGGTGTTGCCGCTTGGCGCGAACGGCATGTCAATGTCCACGACCGCGCCCACCTGCGAGAAGATCTTCTTCACCACGTTCAACAGCTTGCCGTGCTTGGCGTTGTCCACGACGGGCAGACCGCCGACCACGACACACGACGAAAAGTCGTGGCAAAAGTCCTCTTCGTCATGCTTCTGCGCAGCGACCTCATCCTCGCCATCGTCGTCGCTCAGGTAGTCGGCAAACTTATCGGCCTCCTTACGAAGCGCCGCGAGACGCTGTTCATACGATGGCGCCATGATTGGAGATAGTGTCGGGAACTGTATGAAGGATATCTGGCAACAGCACAAGCTAATAGAACCCAAACCGAGTGACCCACACACCAGTCATTCAATGGCATCTTTGAGTTCAAACCAACAAAATTGGACACCTCAGATGTGTATTTTACACAAAATGGTCCGTTCACTACGTAAATAGACTGTTTGAATTAGCAAAACTGAATGACAGTACTGTAACTCTGATTCCAGGAATCCCTCCAGTTCAAGAATATTTTTTTTTCCTGGAAGTTCTCTATGGCGATGAACCTAACCAAATGGGTATAGCCAGCGTTAAGTGCGCCCCCCCCTGGTTTCGAACCTATCGGTTCGCATGTCATGTAACATGGGTTGTTAGTAACAGGGTTTTGGCCATGTTAGTATTATATTAATTACTACGTGCCTCGACAAAATTGGAATTAATTAGTCACATACTTTTGTCAAGATAAAAATGATAATCATATTGATATATTAATATATATTTAATATCTACTTAATATTGCAGTTTCCTACCCGGGCTTTGAGTTGGATCCTACTCTCCGAGCTCTGCAGCTACACTTCGGTTGTGACTGAGAATCATCTGCTTCTCGGCTCGCTTGTTGTC
>JAADWC010000308.1:0-11507 GCA_023336095.1 Pythium pectinolyticum | reverse complement strand
TACGACGTCTTTGGTAGATTGTGGGCGAGTACTTGGCGCTTTACGGCCACGGATCGTGGCGGCATTTGTCGAGCGTCGACTCCTCGTGTGATGCCGTGTCGTGCCGTGTCGTGTCGTGGCGTGTCGTGTTGTGTCGTGTCTGGTGGTGGTGGTGGAGTAGACATTCGGTAGCTATCGCTCCAGTACGACGAGTCGTCTCTCTATCTTGATGACTCCAAGCAAGTCACGGAGGTGCTAGTATGTTTGGATCGCTCTATGCTACTACGTAGTATGCGACGGTGACAAACGTGTTTTCGGCACGCAGGCGAACAACATACGCGGGTGCGATGAATGGTACGAATGTCATTCTTTTTTTCTTCTCTCGATGCAATGGTTCTACTGCTACTACTACGACTACCACTTGATCATGGTGGCGCCAAAACATGATTCTCCTGTCCCGTATGCGCAGTGGGGAATCCCCACTGGGGATTCACGAGTGTTCAGGAACCCTTTCCTACCCCACTTCACTTTGCGACGTCGCTTTGGGTTGCTTGTCTAGCGAATGGCTTTAACCCTAAAAACGGATTACATCACGCTGAGGTATCTGATTATATGCTGACCTAGTTTCTATTGGCATCTGATTGGAGAGTCTCTTGCCCGATCAGCTACGCGAGAACAGCTCCTTCTCGCTCCACCGTCCTTCTCTCCTTCGTCTTTTTCGTCTTTGTTGGCTGGGGTGTCGCCACTTCCACTTCGACTTGCTCTGTTGATGACACACGTATTACCCAGAATGTGTTAGAGTGGACAAGTGACGCTCTCGCATGGATCAGACCAACTTCCGTACCTGCTTCGATCGGAACACTCGGCGCCTCTGGCAGTGCAGCTTCGAGAGCCGCTGCTTCCTCCTTTTCGATCTCCGCTAGCTCTGCGAGAATGGCATCTTCGTCGTCCACAGTGAGGCTGCTGCCGATCAACTGGCTGATTTCCTGAGAATCGAAATGAAGCGAATGAGTAAAACGTCTCACTGCAACTAGACACAATTGGAGCTGGGTCACAAACCCGTTCGATCTCGTAGGCCTCCTCCGTCTCCAGCATCAGGTTCTGCACGGCCTCGACACTCATTTCCTGCCAGCAGGTAATCAAATACAAAAGTCAATCCAACAGTTCGACCAGCTTGACCATCGCCAGTCCTTGAGAAAAACGCACCTTGTGGATCGCGTCCAACACCGAGTTGCCCGCCTTCAGACCTTCAAAGACCTTGAGCTGCTGGGTCTCCCACTCGACAGTGTCCACCATCTCCAGCACTTTGACCAAGTGCTCATCGGCCTGCTTGATTTGCATTTCCTTGAACTTTTTCACTTTGAGCGCAAGCTTGGCACGGTCCTGAAGAACATCACAAAATACCACCGCGTTAGGCACCGTACAGTGCCAGTCGATAGACTTCATCATGTACATACTCTTTTGTCGGCTTGGAGTAGCTCCTTGGCGCTTGCAAGGAGCTGCTGGGCTTCAATGTCGAGGCGCGCCTGGTATTTCTTCAGCCGATCGCGGGCATTCTTGAGTTCCAGCACGGCCTTGTCTTTCGATGTGACTTGCGCGCGCGCCTGCTGCCGCTTCGTCTTGACCTCATGTCCACTCGATGACGTCCGCCGCGCGTCGTTATTTGCCTGCTTGCTCTTGGATGAAAACACGCCGCCCATTCTGTAGCTGCTCGCGGTTCCCTCGTTGCTTTTTTTCTTCTTCGTCACACCATGATGCTCCTGTAGACAAAACAATATGATGTGTTGCATACAGTACATTCAAATGGTAATCGACAATTGGATGAATATATTGCAAATCACGCTCATAATGACCAATCATCGTGCTTGTGCTTTTTGGGCTGGACATGCACAGAGCAAAGAGTCAGCCGCCAGCCCGCAAGAAGTATTCTCTCTGGATCTGTATGACTAGTCAGCTATAGCTGAGCGATAACACTGGGTAATCTACAGGCGACTGGCCAGCACCTTTGGTCCAATGGCGCGTGCGACCTTGGAGCTCGTGGTACGGCCGAGCACGGTGCTAATGAAGTCGCCGGCCTCAATGACCTTGTTGAGATCCACGCCGGTGGAAATACCAAGGCCATGCAGCATGTAGAGCACATCCTCCGTCGCCACATTACCCGAGGCGCCGTTGGCGTATGGGCAGCCGCCTAATCCAGCCACAGAGCTGTCTACGACCGACACTCCTTCCTGTTCATTGGAATGATATGTCAGACTCTGACTTGAATACAGTATCTCAGAAGAAGAATCACATACCTGCAATGCAATCAGAATGTTGGACAGTGCCTGCCCGTAGGTATCGTGGAAGTGCACTGCAAGCTTCTCCACTGGAACGACTTTCTTGGTGGCACGAATCATCTCCAATGTAGACGCTGTGCAATTACGACAAAACCATTAGTCTGCTGGTCAAAGATGGATGCAGCTGCATCAGCAGTCCGTCTTACCGGGGTTGCCGACGCCAATCGTATCACCAAGCGAGATCTCGTAGCATCCCATCTCGTAAACTTTCTGAGCGACGCTGGCGACAAGCTCAGCGGAGACATGGCCCTGGTAGGGGCATCCGAGAGCACACGACACGTAGCTGTAAGATACAAAATCTTGTCAGTGGCACTGGGACTAAATCAGCAAAAAATGAACGTCACCTAAACGTACCCACGAACTGGGATTCCGAGCTCTTTGGCCTTCTCGCACACGGGACGGAATCGTTCCAGGCTCTCTTCGATTGAGCAGTTGATGTTCTTCTTGCTAAATGCTTCCGAAGCCGCGCCAAAGATCGCAACTTCCTTTGCGCCGGCGGCAATCGCTGCATCAAAGCCCTATAGCCATACATATTGATGGAGATGTAAGCGCCGCGTAAGAAGTGGGAGATCATGACGGGTCCAGATACAACGGACCTTGAGGTTGGGGGTCAACACCGGGTAGTTCACGCCCGCCTTGCGGTTGATCGTTGTCAAGACGGCGCTGTTATCCCCCATCTACTCCACGTATACAATGACCAAATGTCAGTGATCTTCGACGGTATATGTTCCCTCATACGTCATTCTCTACGAACCTGGGGCACCCACTTTGGGGACACAAACGATGTGGCCTCGATGACGTTGAGTCCCGTCTTGGAGAGCATGTTGATCAGCTTGACCTTGTCCTCCGTGGAAATGACCATTTTTTCATTCTATAGACATGGCACAGCGCATGTCAATGTCAGCGACAAGCCTCCTTATAAGCGCCGCTTTTTCTAGGGTAGATTCACACCGAAAAGAAGAAAAAATAAACTCACCTGAAGGCCATCGCGAGGCCCCACTTCGACGATCTTTACGTGGCTCGGATACTTCACGCCACCGACGGTAACGAATGAGCGACGCGACGCGCCCTTGAGCGTCTGCGTGCGCATCGCGCTCTGCATAACACGGAAGGCCATCGCTGTGTTTCCGCTCCCCACGCTCGTCGACGAATGGTGACGTTGATCCTCTCGTTCTGATCGTCACGCACGTGCTGTACCCGCTGCGTAACTTCAAGTGTTGGTTGGTTACGCGAACCTAATTTTGTGTAACCCATGCAGTAGAATAATGATGTGGTCCACATCTCCCGCCATGTTTGCCTTTGTCTTGGCCAGTCACGCTTCAATATACTTGATAATTGTATCCGCATACAAATCCCAAGCCATCTGGAACCCAAGTTTCCCTCGAAACGACAAAGCCCATTCGATTGGTGCGTGGAATTCAGCATCAAAGCACACCAGCGTTAGTACATTGAACAGCGCGAACATGGTCAGCTCCTTGGCAGCGCAGCTGCAGCAGCTCCGTGAAGGCGGTGCTGGCAGTAAGCGCAAGACCGACTCGTTCCTGTATGACACGCGCGAGGCCGCCCAGATTGATGACGAGACGGTATACAATCTCGCGTGGAACGGCCTGCTCGAGTTGAAGCAACTGGACGCTTCGTTTGACGCGTTTGATCCATCGCGCGACGCCGCTAAACTGTTTAGTCGCCAGCGGATCCACTTCCACCGTGTCCAGATCACCAAGGCCGAGGATGCCGAGCTCACTGTCGCGCTCGCGAAGCTGCTGGATGCGCTGAGTCCGTACTTCTTGCTGGGCGCGGCCCACAAAGTGCTCGAGTTTCTCGTGCGCCGGTACGAGATCCAGCGATACAACGTCGAGGACGTCATGGCCACGATCATCAGCTACCACGAGTCCAAGTGGTTTGCCAAGATGGTCAAGCTCCTGCATATTCACAACACCAAGTGGGAGTTCCTGCTGCAAGTCAAGCAAACGGAGGAACCATTGCTGCGCCAGGCGCTCGTGCAGCGCAGCATCGACGAGCACTCGGTGGTCGAGTTCATCTTTACGTCGGCGACGCGAATTGGTGCCTCCAACCCGAAACTTATCTCGCTGTATGCGCTCGTGGTGCTTCAAATGCTGGACCAGACCGCCGTGAACGAGCAAATGCTGCGGTGGCTCATCCCGGACTTGCTGCTCGCGCTCAAGACCAAGCAGTTCCCAGAGATGCAGGCGGCCGCGTATATGATCGTGACCAAGCTCTCGTCCAAGGCCGTGCTCAGCGACAAGGTCGTCGAGACGCTGGTCAAGCACCTTGTCAAGTACGCTCAGAAGATTGGCGGCGGTGCGCAGCTGAATGCGCTGCTTTGCGTGATCTACGTGGCCGAGACACAGCCATCGTTTGCGCTGTCTCCAAGTGTCGGCAAGTACCTGGTGGCCACCGACAACCTCGTGGATTTCTTGGCCGAGGCGGCCCACAATTACGAATCGGCTACGTTTGTGAGCAGTTTTGTGCACTATCTTATCGACACGATGCAAGACGCGAATGAAGACGATGTGTCGTACCAGCTGATCGTGGATATCGTGGCGCGTGTCGGTGTGGTCGAGTACATTGTGTCGGATCTTGTCGAGACGCTCCACACCGTTGCGTCGGAGGCCGCGTACGATCTCGAGCAGACCCGCGTGAAGGCTGCGTCGGGAGTTCTGGTGTCGATCAGTAAGAAGTTTGTGAACAAGGCGGACGAAAGCGTGCAGTCGCTCACAGCCACGACCATGGAGAGCGCGACCAAGCAGACGAAAAAGAAATTCAACGCGTTTTTGGAGCACACGTTTGGCCAGATCGCCAACTCGGCTCTCTTTGTGCCTGCCAACACGGATGCCAAGACATCGCTGGCGCTTGCATTGGACCACCCAACCGAGAACACGCGCTTCACGGCGTTGCAGACGCTCCAGAAACAGCACGACGACGCGCAGGCCAACGGCTCGAACGAGCGTGTGATGACGAGTCCAGGTGTGCTGCTGCGTCGTCTCCACGACGACAGTGCGCGTATCGTGAAGCTGGTCGCGAGCTCGTCGTTGGGCGATTTGCTGCTGCAGCTGTGCTCAAAGAAGAAGGCGCTTGATGTGGTCGCGCAGGTCGTCCACAAGTGGGCCACGGTGGGCAAGCTTCAGGAATCTGGTGTCGTTGTCGCGCTTGTGGAGCTGCTTGTGGGCAAGTTCCGTGACGTGTTTGGATCGGAGTTTGATGAAAAGCTTCTCGTACTCGTGCTTTCGCTGGTGCCGTCGGCGTTGACCGCACCTTCTACGTCTCTGAAGAAGAAGCAGAAGGACAAGTCGACGTCTTCGCTCTCCAAGCTCTCGGTCGAGCAGGTGTGGAACTGGGTGTCCCGCCTGGAGCATCCGTTTGCGAAGTCTCTTGAAGGCGCTGTCGGCGACCACACGGTCAAGGCGATGGCGACTCACTTTGGCCACGTTCTCGCTGAGAAGGACGTTTCCAAATTCTTGCCATTCTGCCTGAGCTGGTCGACACCAAGTGACGTGAACCCGTTGCCACTCACTTCGTTCTTGATTCCAGTGCTGAGCAGCGCACGCACGGAGATCCACAACCACAAGAAGGCAAGATCGAAGACGCACAAGGAGAATGTGGTGGCGCTGGATCAGGCTCTCCGCTTTGTGCTGAAGAAGGAGTTTGTGCGCTTGAGCCAGGATGTGTCGGCGACGGAGAAGGAGTCGACGAGTATCGTGGAGATCGCGCAGTTGCTCAGCTTGGTTGCGGTGGACACCTTTGCCGTCGACGTTCAAGAGTTCGATGCCTGTGTGTTCACGTTGCTCCAAGCCCCAGCGCAAGTGTTTGTGCAGGTCCAGGACGCCTTCGTGCAAATTTTCCAGTCGGAAACCAGTGGACTCGAGCACCAACTTCTTCCCACTATGGGCCGAGCTATCGTCAAAGCGTACTCGGGTTCGGAGAACGCGGACTTGATGACCGTGCTTGCCAAGGTGCGTGCGCTCGACATTGTCGGTGCCGCGTTGGAGGGCGACGACGAGGAGGACGTTGAGGAAATTGAGCAGGTGCTGCCCGTCGTCATTGTTGCGCTTGGCGACGCCAATGTTCGAGTTCGTGAGACTGCGCTCGGCTTTTTGGAGAGCTGGGTCGCTGGAGTCACCAGTGGAAGCTCGCATTCGGAAGTCATCCGTACTATCGCAAGTGTTTCGTCGTTCTTGCTGAAGGCGCGTGGAGATATTCTGATGGATGCTCGCGCCGTCACGACGCTCTGTGGTACCTACCAGCGCGATAATGGCGCTGCGTTTGCGGGTGTCATTGTTCGCGTCGCCTCGAAGGCGTCCGATGCCGAGTTGGTGCTCAGCGTCAAACTTCTGGAGCTGCTTGCTGAGGTCCAGGATGCGCACGTGTGGGAAAAGACCATTCCGTTCACGGAGCGACTGCTTGCGTCGCTGTCCCCAGAGGATTCGCTTGCCAGCAAGCAGCTCAAGAACAGTGTGCTCAAGGTGCTGGTGGCCCACTTCGTTAGCGCTGAGGAGACCTCGAAGAAGAAGCCAAGCAAGAACGCGTTCTTCGAGTTGGTGATGGCTGTGCTCCACGACCAGGACAAGCAGCGTCTGCCTTTGCTGGCCGGGCTACAGGCCTTCACGTTGGCGCATCTTCGTCCGGCGTACTTTGATCTGCTGGACGTTGTTGCCCAGCACGCGCTGGTCGCTCGCTTGCTGCGCCTGCTGATGGTTGCGGACGAGTCGGTCGCCTCGCAATTGATTCGATGTGTCAGTGAACTGCCGCTCACCGCGGCCATGTTTGTGCGCCTTCTCAGTGATGAGCTTGCGAACAAGAGCGCGCCGCCCACTGCTCTTATGGTTGCAACGCGTCGTGTGTCGGCCGCCGAGGAGAAGGAGACTGAGTTTTTCCAGGAGCTGAGCTGCATTCTTGAAGTCTTGGCGATTAAGGTCGACGATATTGCGAGCGAGGACGGTGCTTCCGAGCTGCTCAAGGTTCTCACTGAAACACTTGCGTTGCTGTGCCGTCCAGAGAACACGGACCGTGTGTCCGAGTACACTCTGCAGATTGTGTTTGGCTGTCTGCGCCGGGTCTGCGAAGTCCACGCCATTGGCAGCGGTGTCGTCTCGATTGCTTCGACTCCCAAGAAGGGAAAGGCGACAACAGCGGCTGAAGTCGAGCCTGAACACTTGGTCAAGCACACGTTGGTCTGCCTGGGTCGTACGTCGTCGCCAACGACGCGTAACGAGGCGCTGCTGTTTATCAGTGCGCTGGTGAATGTGTACCCGGCCAGTGTGTTGAAGTCGTTGGATAAGATTCTGAGCTTTTTGGCCAGTGGTGCTATCCACCAGGACGACGAGTACTCGTTCAACGTGCTGGAGACCATTGTCAAGTCGGTGGTACCGCACATTCTTCAGGACGCCGCATCGTCTATCACACCACAACAGTTTATCCGCATTTTCGTCGACGCGTACGATCAGATCCCACTCAAGCGCCGTGCGTTGCTGTTCCAGGTGCTCGTGCAGTCTCTTGGTCGCAACTTTTTGCCGTACGCTGTGGTTGCGATCGTCCAGAATGGTGTGATTGCGTCCCAGTTGGAAGACCGCGTCCAGTTTGCGCACCAGTTGAGTTTCGAGTTTGACGCCGTGACGCAGATCGCTGCGCTTGTCACACAGCTGCGATTCCTCAAGGATCTTCACACGCATGTGATCGATGACTCGGATACCGACACGGATGGTATGGGTGATGATGATGACGATGAGGACGACGAGAAGCTGGACGAGTCGGCGCGTTTCCAGTGGGATGCTAGCATCGCGACGTCGCCTTCGCTTGCGCGTAAGCTGAACCTCGCGATTGCCAAGTTTATCCCCAGCCACTTGCAGGCGCGTGACTTGCACCACCAGATTCTGCGACTGGAAGAGGAGGAAGACGATGAAGCGATGGACGACGATGATGACGAAGAGGACGAGACCTCGGCTACGAACAAGCTGCAGCAGCACTACCTTGTGCTCGCACAGGTTGTGCTGTTGTACTTCCGTCGCGTGGCGCGCGAGCAAACGGTCCAAGATGACGGCTCGGACGCTGAGGTCGCGACGCGTGGCTTTTGGGGCGAGCTGGGCCAGCAAACGATTGAGATCTTGGGTGCGCTGCAGCAGCTGCTGTCCACTCCGGGTTTTGTTGCTGTGATTAGCGAACTTCTGCACCACGACAATGCGCTTGTGCGTAAGAAGGCCATGCAGCTCTTTAACGAGCGGCTGCAGGATGACCGCAACTCACTGACGCCCGGTGAAGAGATGCTTTTCGTCGACATGGTCGAAGAGCTTGACACGATCCTGCGTAATGAGGAGAACGCGGAAAGCAGTGTCAACATCCAGACGGCGTTGCTGAGTGTCGATATCTTGGCGCGCAACTTTGCCGCCCAGCACACGAAACGATTCCAGGCCGTTCTACCCACGATGATCAAGTACGTCTCGGTGGACCTTTCGTCGACGACGACGTCGGCCTCGCCGATGGCACTCCACCTCATGGGTTGTGCCTACGTGTCGCTGTCGTCTGTGTGCCGTGCCGTTGGCCCGCTTGTGTTCCCGTTCCTGCCCAAGTTCTTCCCGAACCTGCTCGCTGCGATCGAATTCTGTACGCAGAAGTCGAAGAAGAACACGGACACGACGGTTGCGAGCTCCGCTGGCTCGCCGATTGGTGGTGTCAAGACGGTGCTGCAGTGTCTGCTCGCGGCCTTGGAAGTGTTCACGGACCACATCCCACAGTTCCTGACGCCTTATTTATCCAAGATCGTCCACGTCTTGCTGCTCACGTCGTCGGGCTCGTCGCGTCAGATTGTGTCTGCTTCTTCCAGCCTTCTGCAGCAGCACCAGCACCAGCAGATCTCGGTGGATGCGTGCTTGTTGAACCTGACCAACCACGTCGAGCTGCGCCACTTGTTGCCGAGCTTGTTTGGCGGCTACGAGTTTGCGTTGTCGCAGGGAGACGCTGGAGTCGAAAAGCTCTTTTCGGTCGTCTCGACAGTGGTCTCGAGCCTGGACGCCGCCAACTTGCGTCAATACCTCGCTCAGTTTGCTCGCTTCTTTGTGACGAGCCTGGACTTGCGCCGTGTGCACGCTCACAAACTTGAGGACCTTGATGCCGTCGAGGACGAGGCGCTGGAAGTATTGGTGCAGTTTATCCTGCGCTTGAACGAGAAGCAGCTCAAGCCGCTTTTCCTCAAGATCGCCGAGTGGGCCCAGCACGTCAAGACACCCCAGGGCGAGAGTGCGCGTCGCATTGTGTTTTTCAAGCTGCTGTCCAAGCTGTCGGAGCGATTGAAGAGCATCTTTGTGCCGTACTATGCACACGTGCTGGAGCTGCTCACGCGATCGCTGCGTGAGACCCGCAATGCACTTGCGACCAAGAAGCCCAAGGCTGAGACTGCGAACGCGAGTGAGACCGAGGGAGACGAAGACGATGACGACGATTTCTTTGCGCGGGACGAAGACGAAGACGCCAAGAAGAGTGCCGCGGCTGCTGGCCCGTCGCGTAAGAAGCGAAAGCTGGCGAACGGTGCCAGTGCAGAGGATGGCGTCGTGTCGCGTGCGAACCAGTTGTTGCAGCTCCAGATCGCCGTGCGTGCGCTCAACGGCTGCTTTGTCCACGACAGTGATGGCTTTATGGACAAGGACAAGTTCGACGTGGTGATGGCGCCGCTTGTGGACAGCATTGACATTCTCAAGTACGTGCCCGAGGCCAATCCGTTTGTGTTTGACCACGTGTCCGAGTGTGTGGCCAACTTGGCGTGGGCCGCCAAGAACGATCTGCTGTGGAAGCCGCTCCACTACGCCGTGCTCATGAAGTCGCGTGGCGACAGCGCCGCTGTGCGACTGGCGACGCTCAAGATCGTGGACAAGTGTTACACGGTGATTGGCGACGAGTTTTTGGCCATGCTGCCCGAGAGCATCCCGTTCCTGGCTGAGCTCATGGAAGACAACGACGCCGAGGTCGAGAAGACGTGCCACCAGGTCATCAAGCAGATCGAAGAGATCTCGGGCGAGTCGCTGGACCAGTACCTCACCGCATAGAGATAGACAGACCGTGCAGCCCCCCGTTTTGGCACATTTTCCGCAAAGTACCTACCAAATTGTTGCAATATATGTATTTTCATCAAATCATTCCTCGACACTATCTGACCATGTATCCAATTAAAGAGGTCTGTGATACATAGCTGGAGAGACATATCAGTTCAAGGTAGGAAATCACATAGATTATAAGAGGTGTACTCATGTAAGTACGATCTGCTCGTGGAAGCGTTGACGCGGCGCGTTTTCAGGTGAAGTTGGGAGGTGAGGATAAGCGCGGGATCCATTTCCCACCAGATTAGTGACGTCTCTCGTTACCGCCCATTCTCAACGTTCGTTTAGATACGACAGCACACACTTGGTCCCTTAGATGTCGGCGCTATCGCAGCGCTCGCGACGCGCGTTTTCCACGGCCACATCCGTGGGCGATGAGGACGATACCGCTACCAACAGCGGCGGCAGCAGCTGGAACAAGACCATGGCGTTTCTTGTAGCGGTGCTGCTGGCGTGCTGCGGCTACTTGATGACGACCTGGACGCCCATCGACTACCACAACATTGGCCACGTGCGTGCCGACGACTATCTCTCTTATGGGCCCATTGACGTCGTGTACACGTGGGTCAATGGCACGGACCCACGCTGGAAGCGCGAGAAGGAGTACTGGCACAAGCACTGGATCGCGTCGCTCACGGGCCAGCCGCTACCCAAGAAACAAGAGGACGCGCAGCACGTCAAGGGCAACGATGTGTCGAATGCCGACAACCGATTCCGCGACAATGAAGAGCTACGCTACTCGCTGCGTTCGCTGGAAAAGTACGCGCCGTGGATCCGCAACATTTACGTCGTGACCGACGGCCAAGTGCCTTCGTGGATCAACCTGGAGGCGCCGAATCTGCGTATTGTCAAGCACAGCGAGATTTTTGAAAACAAGAGCCATTTGCCCGTGTTTTCGTCACCGGCGATCGAGTGGAATCTGGATAACATCCCCGGTCTGAGCGACAACTTCTTGTATTTCAACGACGACGTGTTTCTCGGTGCACGTGTCCACCCAGAAGACTTTGTGAGCCAGCGGGGCGTCCAGAAAGTGTATTTTGCGTGGGAAGTGCCGCTCTGTTCGCCCGGGTGTTGGGATTCGTGGCTCAAG
>JAADWC010000307.1:0-11540 GCA_023336095.1 Pythium pectinolyticum | reverse complement strand
GCCAGCGCACGCACGAGCGTGACCATAAACTGGCCCATCTGCGACTCCAGCGCATTGTTCAGGAACTCTTCGGCCTGCTGGCGCGTCGCCAGGTCCGGGCTTTGCGTGTTGAGTAGCGCCGTGGAGATCTCCATTTTCGCTTCTCTGTGTGTAGTGTAGTTTGTGTAGTTTGTGTGGGTGCGTTTTCTATTCCAAAGGAAGAGCGAGAAATGGAAGGGGGAGAAAAGGAAGGGCGAGAAAGAAAACACCAACAAAAAAGGTGAGGTTTTTTCCTTGGTTGAGTGGTTTTGTTGGTTTTTGTTGTGTGTTTTGTTCTGTGGGTTTTGGTTGGTGAGGTGGGTTGGGTGGGTTGGGTGGTTGGCGGGTGTTGGCGGGAAAAAAAACCAAGAGGAGAATAACCTCGGACAGAATGGTGTGGCCCACACCGTCTGGGTAAGGTTTGGAGTGCTGAATTTCAACCAATTTTTTATTGGTTGAAATTCAGCCTGGTTTAAAAAGTGATCCACATTATATCAACATTAGAGCCGTACAAAAATCATCTACAAATCCAAAAAGCCTATTACACATCTCAAGAAAACACTTCCAAAAAATCTAGCCCTCACGTCTACGAAAGACGTTCCCTGATTGGTGAATAATTGCAACACCGTGACCTGCCTCAGATGCAACCGTCCGGATCCTCAGTGAGAATGCCGTATTTGTCTCGTTTCCTCAAACATGCCGTTCGAATACGCGTGGTGTGAGCTCGTCAAGGACTGCTCTGAGATCGAGGTGGAGACGTTCCTGGATCGGCAGAAGACGTGTACGAAGACCAGCAACCACGGCCCATGTACGGAGTGCGAATACCGACGTACTGCGCACAACATGCACTACGTCGTTTACCAGTGTCGATCGGCCGCTTGTGTTTCCGCCCCGAGTTCTCTTCCGTGCGCGTGGTACGTTCGTTCAAAGATGTGCTGCGTATCGAACCGTTCCATCGAGCAGCACGGAGGCCACAACAATGACGATTGCCCAAGTCTCAAGCTCAACCTGACGATAAAGCGCTTCATTCGTGATCAGACGAAGCTCAAGTTGACTCCGTCGCGGATTCTAAACGCCATAATCGGGAGCGGTTTCCCTGGCGTATACCGACGAGCATGTTCTCCACATCGACGCGACGTTCAAGCTCAACACTTCTCGAATTCCCGCGATTGTGCTTGGCGTGTCCGATGTTCGGGGGCAGTTCTTTCCTGTATGTTCGGGGGCAGTTCTATCCTGTCGCGTTTTTTCATCTCGTCAGACCTGCGCCATAGTCAAGTCGAGAAGGTGTTACGTGCTATGTTGAAGCAGTATCGAGTGGTGACCGCGGAATGCGGCACGAATTCGCTACGTAATGGCTGATGCTGATGTCGCACAGAGGAACGCAGTCGAGCTCGTGGTCGTGCAAGAACTTGTTGGCGTACCGCCGCCAACGTTCCTATGTGCTTCTTCCACGTAATGCAGAACGTCAAGAAGTACATTACCAGCGTGCCCCCGCAAGACCGCGCACTCATCTTTCAACACATCTACCAGGTGCACTACGCGCGATCACCGACGGATCTCGACACACGGATCTCGGAAGTAATTCAGGCATGGCGACTCAAGCCGGGCTGTCACGACTTCAAGCGCCACTTCCAGCAGTGGCTGTTCTCCCAGCAGTGGTTGTCGGGGTGTTTTAAGCACTGGCAGAGTCTGTGCACGCCACCAGGTTTCGCCAAGACGAACAATCCGCTGGAGCAGCTCAATAAAGAGATCATGCGCGGCTACTCATTGCGTGCGCTCATCTCGGTCAACGCTCTCGCTCAGTCTTTTCTCGATCTCTGCCATCATCGTTCCGCTCGGGCCAAGCCGTTCGTGCTCTCGGCACACGCTTCCGAAGACCAAGCTCGTCGTTACCGGCGTCGCATTGCTGCCGACCGTCTGGCCGTTACGTCGGCGTACCGCAGCTCCATCGAGTTCATGACCGGGAATGCTGAGCGCCGCATCTTCCGTTTTCCAGCGCGGTGTGGATGCACCGCCCAAATCGCGGGTGCTCATCAGCCAAGTCCTCATTGATGAAGCGCTGGAGGCTGAGCAGAACATCGAAATCGACGGACAGTCCATCATTGGGTGGAACGTAGACGTAGACAATGGGACGAGCGACTGTCGGAGCTGGTTCAACTTCGGGTTCTGCACGCATCTCATCGCGGGCCGCCTCAAGTTGGACATGCCCGTGGAGGGTATCGTAACAAAGCGCAAGTTTATGAACAAGAGCGTCAAGGAAGGGAAAGGCAAGCACCCAAGGGTGGGGCACGCTATAGCGATGGAATAAGATCCGTAATACACGTTTCCATTTGGTTTTTACGGTCAGACTCATTTCCTATTCGTAACGCTCCAAGAGGGATCCTTCGCGAATCTTGCGTATGTAGCGCGCCACTGTCGGGGCGGACATACCAAAGCAGAAAAGATACGATCCCTTGCAAACGCGGTTAACGAAGGGAATGTAGTATCGGAAGTGTAGGCGTTCTCCACGAGATGAATAGATACGGTGGCATTCTTTACTTCTAATACAGTTCCTCTTCTCATTGTGTATTTTTCAGCATGGTGCTTCCATCACCACCTCCACCGAGAGGGCTATTATGCCTTTTGCCTTGATTTTGTTTCCCAGCGAGATGGCGGGAATACATTTCGAAGGAGGCAGCACGCCTCCTCCGAAAGTGCGTCATTGGTTATTTGAAGGATAACTTTGATACAATCCCCCCACATGGAAACAATGACAGAACTTGCATTGAACCAAGTTTCCGTGCGGCGAACTGACCGAAAGATCCTGGCTTGTTCCCAAGTCAGCGGCACGAAACGTCGCCCGAGTGTACCCAGCAGCTGCGGACATGAGTTCCATTACCGTTTTCTGGAGGATGAGCGAATCATCGATGGTGAACAAAACGTGTTAGTGGAGTGGGAGCCCACTTGGGAGCCGATTGCCAACATTTGCGAGTCGGATCTGCGCAAGCTTCACGGCAAGAAACGCAAGAAGCATGCTCGCGCTCGTCGTCACCTCAATACCACACTTGTAGTGAAATAGGAGCAAATTGCCATAATGGATATACACACATTTGCTTTGATTGATTGGCTTTTACTATGGATATTCGAATCGGTAAAAATGGTTCTCGCCAACACAAGGCTTTGGACCAATCTTTTCCATGCTACGCATATCATCAAAATATCGAATACGCTGGCTGCAGCGTCTTCGATATTTTGAGGCTATCAAACAAGTCGTTTGGCGATGTCTGACGGCAATTCCTCATTGTGGGACTCATGGCTACATTTGATTTACTGGTAATCCCATTGGCACACCGATAGCTTGGTAATCCCAGCGGCACACTCACACAGTAGCGAGGCAATCCCAAACGACACACTCATAACTATTTTCGCTTTTCCAAACACTGTAGGCAATCATTGTGAGGTCACAACTCTGGACGGAGCACGAATGATCGGTTGATGGTAGATTGAAGAGTCGTGTATATTCAATCTATATTCTTATGTTCACATGCACAGATTTTTCAATCGGATAGTTAGTAGGATTCGCATACGATGCGAGCTAGAAACACATACCATGAGTATCTGGGATTCGTGTAAGCCTTCTTGGCGCTTGTGCTTGTCTACTCCATCACAAAACTTATAGAAATCATGAATTAGTAAGCAAAAATGGCAGCGCTTCGCTTCAAAAAGACGACACTCACTTGGGAGTAAAGGTGGAATATGATCTGCCGCAGGGGCGGTCCATGCGGCAGCGACAAAGCCTTTGTATCGCCTTGGAGATTGCTTGGCGCGCACGGTTGATGGTGTGTTCTGGAGTGGCGAGTTCTGGAGTGGTGAGCGGAAAAGCTCTGAAACGACTGGCGCCAACAGCAAAGCTTTGAGTTGAATTCACCAAGGCCTTTCTCACGCGACTGCTACTTCGTCTTATTACTTCATCTCAGCTGCTTCATCCTCGAACAGGGCACCACAAACAACCTGCTAACATTCATTGTTGAACGCAAGATCAAGCTGAGCGGGATGTACTCTCGCGGTTCTTGGGTCGGCTGCAAATCGACCAAAAGCCTTGCGTACTTACCAGAGCGGCTTCACCACGAGGGAACCGGACATGGTGACTCGAGTAGCGATGGCGTGCATCATCAGCGCCAGCGCCTCCCGCAAGCAAATTTGGTCGCACGGTGATGGCCACGAGCAAGCGCCTCTTCCAGATCACCTCGTTATCGAGGCGGATTTTGCGCACTTCAGCAGATGCCGTAGCGACAACTGTGAATGCGCGGCGCATGATTTCGTTCAGAAATACAGCGAGGTGATCATGTTCTTCGGCAGAACACCCGATGAGGAACCTTCAAGATGGTCCACCAATAATTCTTCTTGCTCGAGACTCTGCGCAAAGCTCTGCTCGAGGAGGATGACGAATCACTTGCACAGGTCCTGTGAAGGCCAACATGTAGACTTGGATCGAGCTTGTATGCATAACTTATTTGTCGTTTCTCGCGCAGCAGATATTCGTGGTTCGGTGGTATAATGTGAGCACAGAGTTCGTTCTTGAACACCTCCCATGTCTTGGGTATCTCATTTCCCGCTCAAGTGCGCAATAAACGGCACGTACCAGTTTATTGGGTTGGTGCCTAGGTGATACGAGATCATCGACACGAGTGTGGACGTGTGTGTATGTCGGGACAGTACTGCTCGATAGTAAAAACATTTCTTGTTCCTTTTCCAGTGCGCGTAGATACAATCGCAGTTGTGTCTTACGAGCGGTGATGGCGTCGAGGTGGGCTTAGTTCGCCAGACCTGGAAGTGGAGATGGTTGTTGAATGCTTCTTGTTGGCGGGCAAAATCTCCACGAAATTCGCCGTGGGTTGTTGCTCCTCGATGGCTTAGTCAGCGAGACGATGCTTCCATGACCAAGACAGGTGCTACTGTGTAATGGAGTGGGAAGTGGCTCGATGGACTGAGTGTATTTGATAGCTTAGGAAACCATTTCGGTGATGATTTTCGTCATCATATCGTTTTTTGCCCTTTACTATCAAATCAGATTCTTGAACAAAGACTGTCACTCCAGGTCAACTGCCAAATGGTGAGTCATCGGGCGTCGTACTTTCATTAGACTCTCGGGCTCCATGAATGTGATCTGTTTCACATGATGATTCCCGGCTGGAAACGAAAGAAAATAAAAAATCGTCTTCAGAGGCATTGGCAGCGCCACTCACGCGTGACGTTCTCGTTGGACACAACTCACCCGGTGCTAACCTCGACGGTAGTCGCCCGCCTGTAGAGAGTCCGGTCTTGTCTGCAAAGGCAGCAAGCAGGCAGATGCAAAGACGATGATCGACGATGAAAAAGACACTGAGAGTGACGACGATGCTCGCCGAAAACCACCAGCGGAAACAAGATCTCAACCAAAAAAGCTCAAACACACTACCGACACCGAGTTACCCACATACGATGTTGAGGCCATTGGCTCCCTGCATTTTTGGGGGTGTTCGCAACTTACCTTCCGTAAGGTTGTAGGTAGGCTTGCAGAGAGGCTCCCTTGTCTGGAGACGCCAAGTTTTCCGTCGGCCATTCTGGAATCGACAACATTTCGAACGAACGTCATACCTGGTGGATTGATAGGATGTTGCACTAATCGCTTGCGTACTGCTGGCGTCTATTCTTTCTCGTGGCGAGCAGCGTCAGCTTTCTCCTCCGTACACCATCTTGAATCCATCCCCAGATGCTGTCGAGCCACAGACCTCTCAGTCGCGTCTCGATTGGCCGATTCCACGAGATATCCGCTGGCTGGCACACCGACGTGTAGCACGGAGGGACCTTGAGGAGATGCACTCCGATACTCGCGGTGTAGGTTCTTTCGCCACCTGCTTAGCTTGGCATGCTAGCATAAACGGCGACACAGGGACACCCTCCTAGCGTAGACTGTTCACCCATTCAACGATCTCCTTCTCTACGGTATCCGTAAGAACCGCGCCATCTTTGCGGACGTATCGCTTGCTCGCCATAGGCTCCGAACTGCAAGATTCTCTCAGCTTAGCGTACTCACCTTGCCACTCATAGATCCGCTTCCAAATCGAGCTACGCGCGGCATCCGATAGTTTGGAGAAGAACCGGTCGATCGTCCTGGATATATCGAGGCACTCCTGGAAGAACTCGACAGCGTCAACTTTCATCCCCAGAGGCACGCTGATACGGCTGTGCAGGGCCGGCTTGCGGTGCTTGCCTTTCCACCAACAGGCCGCTTCTTGGGCTTCCCCATCTCAGTCCAACTTTCTGCGCAATGGCGGACGTCAGCGCGAGGCGCGGTGGGCGTCCGGGGAGGCTAGACCACACATTCGTGGCGGGCATCACTGGATGTCCTTGCAAATACCGGGAATACTTGTCACCCAAAGCGGTAAATTCCGAGGTGTCCGGATTGACAAAGGATCTCCGGTCTCCGATTCGGAGTGATTTGATTGGTTGAAATCGGCTGTCCGGAATGACAAGGTCCGGAATCACAAGAGTTATACGGTACACGCTGTCTCGATGGGCTACGAATTTTTCCGTCAGCTGCCACAATCCGATCTTCCAGTCAAACATCGTCGTGTCGAACTTACATGCATTCAATATTTGAGGATGTTTAGCTAAGAATTCAATCTAAATATTGAGGTTTTATCTGAGTCTTGCCAGCGCTCCCAAGAACATGGTCTTGGGAATGAAGCGCTTGCTTTTCGGTCGCGCAGAGGTGGTTTCTCGCCGTCTAGCAGCATATACGCTCGGTTATCCTTGTCCTCAGTAAACCATTGTTCGTCTATGTGAATGACATTATACGCACCATCATTGCCGAGATGAGCTAATGCAAACGAGAGCCGAAGAACGCAGTTGGCATCGGTAACGTTGGCCTGATGCGGTCCGTGACGCGGTTGAGGGCGCCATCACGCAGCAAAACACCGACGAGACGCCGGGACACACTGCAAGCGCCGGACAGCAAGCGCTGGTTAAAGCGATGGTGGATTGGAACAATTGTTCACACCAACCGTTCCAGAGCAACCTTTCGCGCGAAAAACAAACTACGGGCGGGAAGCTATGAATCGTACAGGCTTATTTAGCCAATCAACGGGTCCTGTTCCCACGTTTTCAGCAAATGATAAGTATTTCGATTTGAATGCCGCGTATATTTCGGACCAGAGAAAGGATTTCCCAGGCGACTCTGGCATCGACGGGATGTGGTCGTGATTCCAACAACGCTGATTGATTTTACAATGGAGATGGTGGGTCGCTCCGGTCGAGTGTGCGTTAAATACGCTACAAAATGGGCACTGCTGCGGGATGACAGGCAACGGTTGCTGCTGGTGGGGTCGTGCCGAGCAACGGGATGTAGTCCGTGATGGCATAGCAGAGAATCGACCGACTGTCCAAAACATTGGCAATGCAATCAACCCTCAATAAGTCGAACTCATCGGGGAGCACCAGGGCAACGGAGAGCTGCTGCATCGTGACCTTGAATCGCTTTAATGTGCGCGTATAGTTTGGCTCACCGGCTGGTGCACTCATTCCCTTCCATGATAGTCGAATCGTTGACATGGGAGGCATACGACACAAGAAGATGGACGCATCTGATTTGAGCTCGGATATCATGACGAAGTTTGGGTGTGAGTAAGCCAGTTTGTAATCACGGTTCCGACGGTGGGTAAGAAATAATTTTCTGTGGAATACACCACCAACCCCCCCCCCCACACACACACACACAAACCTCATGGAAAAATGGAGTTTATTCAGCAGCAAAAGTAACGAAACGAATGTATTGATTGCAATAGAGCTACTCGTAAAGAAAATCTTGATCGCGCCAGTCTTTTTTCGGCTCGTGCGGTTATCGTGAGATCGTCTTCAATCTCCTCGTAGAAAGAAAGCTCATTTAGATCCTTGGACTTTGAGTTGAAAAGGATGTGTACGAGCATTTCGACTCGTTTGTCTTTGAGACGGTTCCGTAGACGGTGGTTGAACTTGTGAGCTGAGAAGTTGCGCTCGCTAGCTGCAGACGAACACGCTGAGTTGAACACGACAAGCGCGAGTCGCCGTAGCACTGGAAATCGACGCTCACCACGCCAAAACGTGAGCACGGACGCTTTCCTTCTTCCAGAACAGTTGGAAAGTAGCAAGGTATTTGCTCGGGCTTCGGAAGCTTCGAGCAAGTCTCATGCACGTGGTCACGGACACGATGCACATGATTGAGACCAGTCGTAGAAACAATCAATTCACACCGGTTGCATGCCACTACCTTGTTCAGCACCGTTACCCTCTCCCACACAGGATTACGGTGCCGTCCTCCCTTTCGCTTCTTTGGCGAAGGCGGCTCCTCCATGAGAACGCCAGTAAGATTTGGAATGTAGTGCGTGGAGCGTCAAACTGCCGACAAGACAAATCGTGATGGTTCTCGTGGCCACCAATCAAAAATTTAAAATCCAAAAACCAAAAACCCCACATACATCAATCCCCCCCACGAATTTTCCCAACATTGAATTTTTCGGAACCCTGTTTGTAAGGTATCACAGTGTAAGTAAGCCAGTTTGTGAGGTATCACAACAGCGCGAAAACCCACATCCCAATCACTAACGATCACGTCAATTTTTCATAGCAGTGATTGCTAGCTAGATATGTGTACAAAATATGAATGGCCAATAAAGCTAAGCAAATATATGCAAACGTGGATTTAGTTAGCAAAACGAACAACTCACCACGGTTAAATGAGTAGGGAGCAGGGGTCTGTCAATGTATGGAAACGTACAACCAGGGGTGGAAGTTCCAATGCTGAAATTCAGCGAAGATGAGGAGATGCATTATGTCGTTCGGCTTTGGAAGCACACCTAAGACTATGTACACGCAAACCAAAATTCGTTCGGTTATCCGCTTTTGCTCTAGGGAAGATGTTTTATGTCCCACGACATCGCAGTACCCACAGCGCAAGCGCCAGGATTGCCCACCCCGAGCTTTATTTGCTACTGCCTAGCTGATAAACGACGGGTAACTGCCAAGTTGACAAACAAGGTGAAGCCACGGGAGGGGCTATCAGGCCGGCATCATTGCGGTTGGCAAACGTCACACGAGAACTGTCTACTCTCTCAACAAAATCTATGCTAAGGCACATGGCGTGGAGACACTTGATTGCGTCAAAGTCAACTAGCGGTTGGTATCCCCCCCCGCGAGATAGTAACCAGACCGATTAAGCTGTAGTCCTCTCGAAAAACATACCCACCCTATAAAATAGCTTGGCTCGTAAACTCGAGACGATGGTCCAGCACAGCCATCCGCTCCTTTTGCGTGCCCGTGTGAGCTGTGCGAGCTCACATTGCAAGATATCAGCGTCATTGCGCGCACTTCTTGTGCTGCACTGGTGATGCTGATCTTTTTAGTGATAGCAGCCAACTCACTCTCCACTTGACGTGCACGTGTATTTCCTGGCGTTTTATCTTCTCGTTCGCGCTTTTGACTAGCATCCCCATCAGAGAACAGACCATACTCTGTGAGTCGGCGTCTTTGCTGGTTGCGATCGCCTGGTTGGTAGCACAATTGTCTCCAACGAAAAACTTGACCCGTTTTTGTCCTTGCCGTAAAGGTCCAGTATCGCGTCAAGGTGCTCAATATGGGCGTCCGCTGTCTGGCCACGCGGGGACAGATCAATCACTCCCTCACGGCAATCGCCGTTGACGTCGTACACAGCAATCACGCCGAGAAAATGCCATCGTCTAGTCGACCAGCTGTCAAACATCAGCCCAAACACGGTACACATCTTACTGGCGATGATAGCGCCTACGCTCTGCAACTCGGCGCATGTAGACCTTCAAAGTCTCAGTGTGGTTGGCTCCATCTTCACAATATTGCGGGTGAGTTCTGCCTAAGAGGAAGACTACGTCCGACGACCCACCGCATCCAGTCGTACATGTTGTTGGTGTCGGCAATCGACAAAGCCGAACACCTCCAGCGGCGTGAGGCGGCGACGCAAGAACTTATCGTACTCTTCCTTGAACGTTGGACGCTTGGCTGCCAAGTGACTGAGCAAGTTGGTGTGCAGCGTTCTTCACTCCTTCCTCCCACTTTGAGCTTCTTATGTTTCTGAAGGCAAACAGAACGATTTGGAACGTGTCCACTCTCGTCCCGTAGACGTGATCGTGTGCGGACTCTGCCATCTTGGTCAATTCAGTACAAAAAGAGAATGTGGGTCAATGAACATGAACTATAGATACAACTTTTATAAAAGATGCCAAAATCGGTAAAATCCGGTGTCGCACGTGACGCACAGTATGCCTATTAGAACAGTAACTATGATTGGGTTGTTTGATAGTCCCTGACTATCTACTCCCCAGTCGCCCCCCCCCCCCGCACGTCAATACCATATTTTATTCTTGAAGCTCTGATCGTAACCCAAGAGCGCAACCGCTGCATTGGCTTGGCGGAGGCAATAAACGGGTTGCGAGTGCACTTACACTTACCAGGCAACGTGGACGCGATGGCAGACGCGGCTTCCCGGGCTTGGATACCATACTCATTGGTGTGATTCCAGCAGGGTTGAGGTCGCTTGCGTCTCTCGTGGACTCGTTGGTTTCAGGGGGAAGCGTCTTTGTATCGTAGGGATCTCGCTAGGCATGTGACAATCTACCAGCGCCGTCTGCTTCGCTTTTTGTCTGATCAGCTCGCTGCCACCCCAGTATCTTTTTGCTACACAAATATCCATACCATCCTCAAATTTCTAATTCAACTAACAAACCCATTCAAAATCAGTTCATTGTCATATAGTGACGAGGTTCATACGCCGCGCAAACTAAGCGTAGAACAGCCATTGTGCCACCCAAGGGACATCTGAAAGTTCACCGTTGTTGTGTATCTACACTGAGTCCCCACCCGCCGCCACCTCACCAACAAAAATATGCCCGACTTGAGACTGGGAGTACCCATCAACCAAGTAGATGCCATCGTCTTGCGGGACCCCGACACCGTTTCCTCTGTAGAAGTTTGTTGGATAACTTCCATGTCGATGACGCCAAGTTAACCCTCCATTTATCATACACAATTGCCACACCATTTTATTTTTGCGCATGTTGGACGGTTCAACATGTGCTCTCTATGGGTATTTGTATATGTTCACCCTAGGTACGACATGCATGGGAAATGCGTGCTGGTCCGTTTTATCCCTGATCCAACATGCGGAGTCAACAAGATGATGAACAGACCACTACTAATGTGGGATATCCCACTTTGTCCACTTTGGACCAGGAAGTGACTCCAGCGGAGACCCAAGAAGTGGTGAAAGTGGGCAATACAAATTTGAAGTTTAATTTTGACCTACTTCGAAGAACTGAGGATTAATCTCAATCAATCTCTCCCACTGCTTGGAGTGAAGGATTCCTTCCAGAGAGAGATCAGTCAGTCCAGTGCGTCTTTCAGTCTTCTCGCATCCGATCAGTGAGAAGTCAGACTCAACTGTAGCAGTGTTGGGGAATACAGTTGCCAAACCACCACAAAAGTATACAAGGAGCGTG
>JAADWC010000306.1:0-11557 GCA_023336095.1 Pythium pectinolyticum | reverse complement strand
GGCGTCAGCATCCAGCAACGGCAGCGGCAACGCATCGAGCTTTGATATTGAAGGAACGCCCGGTGCCCATTTGCTGTCGCCGAACGAGCGCGAGCTCTGTGTCAAGCTCAAGCTGCTGCCAAAGGTACTGTTGATACCACCGTCCTGTCTGTTTGAAACTTTGTTTCTTTCAGTCGCACTCATGAATGGTTTATGTTGTCTTGTGTAGCACTACCTCGTGATCAAGGACGCGCTCGTGCGCGAGTGCTATCGACTGGGCTACCTCACGGAGAAAACGGCCAAGGAGATCGTCAAGATCGGTATGATATTTTGTGCAGGGTGCTCTTGATTAGTCACGTCACTGATCTCACACTCGTAAATTCTTTTTTAGATGTAAACAAGACGGGCCAGATCTACGATTTCTTTGTCCACTGTGGATGGGTGCGCTCGGAAGCCAACACCACCAAGAGTACGTGATATCTTATTCATGAGTACTTCGAAGTAACAGTGAATCCGTCATCTAACGTCATGTTGTCTATTCTCCAGTCCCAATTCCAGCTAAGGCCAAGACCGACATCCCTGCTGTACCCACTGTGGCAACTACTACCTCCGCACCAGTCAATGGAGATGCTGTGTCCCACACGCCGTTGAAGCGCAAGGCCGACGAGATCACTCCCGCGCCAGTCTCGACATCTTCACCATCTTGAACCAGGACGAGTTGTCCGTAGTAACAAATCCATTACAGTACATGACACTACTATCGGTTCGTATCACCACAAATGTTGTTTGTATCAGCTAATGACGGTGATGCGTCACGACACCCCACACGCTCGTCAACTTTGGAATGTGGAAACACAAAGAAACTCAAGCGACTTGAGCAGATTGACCACGAGGACACGACGCGCTCTCATTAAGATGAGCATTCTGGACGAGATCACGGCGCAGCGCCGCCTGGACGTCGCACAGGCGAAGACGCAGGTCTCTGAGCAGGCGCTACGTGCGCAGATCCAAGCTACAGAGGCTACATGGGGCCCAGCATTGAACGTCTTGGAACGCCTCCATGCGCCGGCGGTAGGTCACATCTAGCTGGCCATACATGCTCTTGAAGTGGATCAGCAGCTCATATTTGTGGATATCATAGCCTGTGGGATGGGAGCAAATGGCGCTCGCGGCTGAGTTCAAGCGTGCGAGTCCTAGTAAGGGCGACATTGCCGTGGATCTCGTCATTGAAGGTGCGGAAAAGTACTAAAAACTTGATGAATACTGAGTATACTAACGCGAAATATTCACCCGCGTTGCGAATCCTAGAGCAAGTCCAAGGGTACGCTGGTGCCGGTGCGAGTATGATCTCGGTGCTCACCGAGCCAAAGTGGTTCAAAGGGTCGCTGGAAGACATGCAGGCGGCGCGTGCGACGGTCGAGTCGTTGGCGAAGAAGCGGCCGGCGATCCTGCGTAAAGATTTCATCATCGACACGTACCAGCTACTAGAGGCGCGTGCGTTTGGCGCCGACTGTGTGTTGCTGATTGTCGCTATCTTGACACCCGAGCTGCTGCGTGAGCTCATCACGGTACGTCTCCAATATCATTGTGAACCCTGAATGGATATATATATATTTATCTGACAAATTCATATATATTCTAGGCTACGCTCGCGTTGGGCATGACGCCGCTTGTGGAAGTCAACAGTGTTGAGGAGCTCCATGTCGCGTTAGAAGCCAATGCTCGGTACGTGTGTTTTTCCCCTACTTTTCCCCAATTCAATTCCTAAAATATTCAAAAAAATCGATTTTGTTTGACAGTCTCATTGGCGTCAACAACCGTGACTTGCGCACGTTCAAGCTCGACTTGAACACGACGGTGCGCATTGCGGACGCGATTCGGTCGCGTGGCGTGGCGCTTGGTCTCGACGGGGTCTCGCTGCTGGCGCTGAGTGGCATCCACTCGCGGGCTGATGTCGTCAAGTTTGAACAGTGTGGTGCAACGGGTATCCTCGTCGGCGAGTCGCTGATGAAGAGTGGCGACGTCACGAGCATGATCGCTCGGCTCATGAGCAAGCGCCGTCGCTCCAGTGAAGGTGGTGACTCGTTGGCGGTGCCACTTGCCAAGATCTGCGGTATCACGACGGTCGAGTTTGCGCAGGCGGCGCTGCGTGGTGGTGCCAACTTGATTGGTCTCATCTTTGTGGAGAAGTCGCCTCGATTCCTCGAGATCGAGCAAGCCAAGGCGATCGTGAGTGCTGTGCGTGCCTATGGAGAACGTACAGGTCCAGTCTTGCCGGATTTCCTGGCGGCCAAGGGCGTCGAGCCGACGCTCAAGTCGGCAGAGTGGTACCAGCGCAATGCACTGGCGCTTCGTGATGCCACGGCGCGGACACCGCTGGTCGTTGGCGTGTTTGCCAATAAGTCGGCGACCGAGATCAACGAGATCGCGCACGCCGTCGGTCTGGATATCGTGCAGCTCCATGGCGATGAAGGGTTTGAGATCTGCAAAGAGATCGAGTTTCCTACCGTGCGTGTGTACCACTTGCCCGACCACGTGACCTCGGACACGGTCGATGCTGAAGGTATTCTCCAGCATGTCAAGCCGGGTCTCGCCAACTTCTTGCTGCTGGACACGACGGTCAAGGGCCAGCAGGGCGGCACGGGCGTCACGTTTGACTGGAAGATCGCCGCGCTCTTCAACCAGGCGCGGCTTCCGTGTCTCATGGCTGGCGGGCTCACTGCCGAGAATGTCGGCAAGGCCATCGCGATCGGCCACCCGCTTGGTGTCGACGTGAGCAGCGGTGTCGAAGTGAAGGGATCTCCTGGCGTCAAGGATCTCGCCAAGGTGTCGGGTTTCCTCAAGGCCGTGCACGACCATCTCTCCATTGCAAGTCTCAAGATCGACGAGGCGACCGACGATAACTAGAATCTCAGACACCAACAACAGAGTGTCATGGGTATCTTGTTCGTAGGCATGGATCCAAATCCGAAACGTCAAAAATTCCAGGGATATTCAGATATATATTTGAGTTTTTTTGTTGGTTATCTTGTCTACGCCAACGGCGTCTCTGCGAGGTTGGCACCGCGCTGCAGCTCGACGTCGACAGTCTCGTCACACTGCTGCGCGATGATGCGGCAAATGATCGTGTCGTTTGTGATGTTGACGATCGCGCGCATGCGGTTCAAGATCCAGTCCGTGCCGACCAAGATCGAAAACGCCTCTGGCGGCAAGTCGCGGTTAAACACGGTGCGCCACACAGTGATCACCATCACAAGGCCCGAGTGCGGCACGGGCGCCACGCCAAACGACGCGATGGCGCCCACGAATGCCAGCATCACGTACGTCAGTGGCGTGAGCAGCTCCTCCAGGCCGCTCACTTTGGCCATGTACACACACACGAGCGGCATGTACACGGCCGTGCCGTTCAAGTTACTGGTCGCTCCCAGTGGCAACACAAAGCGGGCAAGCGCGGACGAGACCTCGCGCGACGACTCGACACAGCGCAGCGTGAGCGGCAGCGTCGCGATCGACGACGAGCAGCCAAAGATAAACACTTGGGCCGGCACGATGTTGCGCAGGTAGGAAAACACGTTGCGGCCCGTGGTCACGTACAGCGCCGTGCCCAGCACGCCAATCGTGAGCGTGAGCAAGCCGCAGAGCAGCGCCAAGATCAGAAAGCCCACGCTCTGGAACAGACTCGTCGAGTTGGTGTACTGCGCCATGGACCCGGAGATCATCGACACGATCGCAATGGGGATCACCATCACGACCTTGTTGATCAGCATGCGGCAGATCACGTTGGCGTGGCCGATCAACAAAAGCGGGTAGTTTTCTCCTTCCCGCGCACGGTCGACACTCTTGGCGAGCGCGATGCCAAAGCACACGGCAAATGTGATCACGCTGAGCGTGGCCGAGTTGGCGAACGCGCTCACAATGTTGTCGGGCACGAGTCCCTTGAAGATACTGAACACCTGGTCGGTCACACTGAGCTTGGTGTAGCCGGCGGTCGCGGCGGCAAAGTACGAGGTCGTGTCGTTGACGGAAAACAGCGACGGTCCGTCAATCACTGTGCGTGGCACACAGCTGACCAGTCCATTGTCGGTCATGGTCAAGTAGCCGCCACTGGCACACCGGACCGAGAGCGTGGGCACGCCGCTGTCTGGCTTCTTCTTGAGCTGCGTGGAAAACATGCCGGAAAACACGACGCCCGTGAGCACACCGATGGTCGAGGCTGTGACTGAGCAGACTGCAAAGTACGAGATCGTGCGGCCGCCGATCGACGCGGCCTTGCCGGCCTCTACGAGCTCACCAATACACACGACGACACTGCAGAACACCATGGGCACGATCAAACAGTTGAGTGCGGCGATGAACAAATCACCGGGGAACGCGACCCACTCGGCGGCATCTTTGCTCACGCCTGTGTGGGCGAGCAGCAGACCGAGACCGATACCGATGCCCGCGGCGACACTCACTTTCCACACGGACGTGTTGGCGGTTTGGTCGTAGCCGTTGATGATCATGTCCTTGATGGTGAGACCGTCGGTCATGGGACCGTCCGTGGGCGTCTCGAGCACGGCGGATTCCTTGAACATCGTGCCTGCGCGCAGTTTGCGAGGATACACACTGTTGGCGTCGGCGGATTCGTAAGGGAGCTGCACTGAGCTGGATGCGGGGCTCGCAGCGGCAGAGAGAGCGCGGTTATGCATCGTCGTCTTGTTTTTTATTTCAGCAAAAAACAAGAAGAAGAGGAAGATGAACTCTTGTCTCGCAGGCGGATGGATGTACTGTACTTTAGGGAGACCGACAGCGGAAAACCAAAGTGGGGAATGTTCCAGTCGTAGTGAAGAAAAAAAGCTGGTGCACTTGATCAGCGACGCGGCTTCTCTTGGAATGAAGGCTGCGCAAAGCAGTGTGGATGCTCGTGCCACAGTGCCGTCGTCTCGTCCACTAAAGGCGCCAACCACCTGGTCTGTTTTGGCCGGCGGGATAGGAGTGCCCGAGAATAGCCGGAGTGGAGATGGCGGGTCTATTCAATACTAACGGTATCCGATAGTAACAGAGACGGTGTTCACACATAAGGTAAGGTTTAGCGCATGCTCAATGCTCCAGCATGGTGATCGCACTGGATCCAGATCCGTCACCAGCGCAGAAAGCAATTATCTCCCAACGCAATGAATTGTAATCAACGGTGTGAGCTCGGTGAAGTTGTGTAAAATAATCAATTGAGCACAGTAATAATTCGAATGAAAGTTGTTTGTCAAGGGAGGTTCCTGTCCTATCCACTGATATAGCCAGCCTAGGGTTCACCTGGTATGAACACGCATCTTGTCGCGCACAGCCAGAGCTTTTCTACAATTTCACCAGGTAATAACCACGCAAGAAACCTTGTAATTGGATACTATTTGCGTAAAACGGTTGAAACCACATTGATGGTTCTGATGTGGCACTGCTTCCATCACGGATTTCTTTTTCGGCCAGTTCAACAATCAGCTGGCCAAGAAAGTCAGCACGCTCGCATGTTGCAGTCCCTCCAACAAGAAGGATTGACGATGCAAAATGGAAGCGAAAGCCAGCATCGGATCAAAGGATCATGCTGTTTTCTGTTTTCTTGAACTCATTCCGAAAAGTGTCAAGATCCCTGGGATCGGTCCAGTATCAGACACGGAAGATGTGACGGTCTCACTTATTACGAAGTATTACAATTTACGCTACACGCATCGGTACGCACAGTATCACTACAACATTGGATCAAAAGTGGGTTCGTCGAGGCGACGTTGGCGTCGTGGTGATCGAGTCGACTAAGAATGCGTTCGGCTGCTTGTACACGTCCCGTTCGCGACAGTGCTCTGTGATAATGCGTGCCAGAATGGCATGCGTCGTCACATTCACAAGCGTGCGCAGCCGTTGTAGCAGCCAGTCCGTCACGACCAGCGTGGCAAACAGATCACCAGGGTCCCGGTGCAAGATCGCACGCCAGACCGTGATCACCATGACCATCTCCGAGTTCTCTACAGTGGATGCGCCAAAGCTGGCGACCGCACTGAGCAGCCAAAGCAACACGTACTTGGTTGCCGTGAGCTCGCTACCAAAGCCACTAATCTGCGCGAGAAACACGACCGCCAGCGGCAAGTACAGACTCATGCCCGTGAGGTTACAAGTCGCGCCAAACGGAAGCACGACGCGGCCCACGGCAGGCGGCACTTCGCCCGAGGCATCCACGCACCGGATCGTCATGGGCAGCGTGGCCATGGTGGACGAGCAGCCCAGCACGAATGCCTGAGCCGGTAGAATGTGGGCCAAGTACGTGAACACGCTGCGCTTGGTCGCGGCATACAGCGCGCCGCCCAGGATGAACACAAACACGACGGAAGCCGCGACCAGAGCAATCACGAGATACACTACGTCATGGAGCACATCGATCGACGAATTGTTCATGCCGATGGAGCCGCCCACCAGCGAGATCACGGCCACGGGCAAAAACTTGAGCAGCACGGTGATCACCATGCGCAACACGATCCCCACTTGGCTCACGAGAAGAATCAAGTAGTTGGGCACGCCGCGGCGAGAGTCGTGGCCGTGGATGCAGGCGATCGCAAAGAAAAACGCTGTAAAGACCACCGACACGTACGTGCCATCCACAAAGCCAGTGAGCACGTTGGTGGGCACCATGTTGGACAAGATGGCAACGATTTGGCCCGACACGGAGATGGTCTCGAACGCGGTCGCATTGAGCTTAAAGACCGTTTCAGTTGCCTTGACAGTGAACAGCTCACTTGCCGTTGTGCGGTTGCGTGCGCCACAGAGCACCGTGCCGTTCTCGGTCATCGTGAGGTAGTTGCTGCTTGCACACTTGAACGCAAACTGCGGCAACACCTCGGTGGGCAGCACGCGTTCGTGCTTCGTAAAGCTCGAGGCAAAGATCGCAGCGAACCCCGTGCCCACGGCCGAGGCGAGCAGCGCCGAGACTGTAAACCACAACGCCGAGAACAGTGCGATCTTGCGCAAGGTCGCCGTCGCAACGACCTCAGCGACCGCGATCATCACGCTGCAAAACACGCCGGGCACGACCACACAAATCAGTGCGTCCACGTAGAGTTTGCCGGGCAGTGCCACCCAGGACACGATATCGGCGCTGGCTTCGAGTTTGGAGAGCAGCACGCCAATGGCGACGCCAACCGCGAGACCGGCGATCGTGAACACGGCCGACATGGGTCTGGGCTGGTATTCTTGGTGCGCAAACATTTTGTGGAGCTCCTGTGGCGGCACGGGTGGGCCAAACGGGTTGCGTCCCGTGGTCGTGGCGCTCGCGGTGCCTGTGCTGGCGGGCGCGGCGTTATTGCCATCGCTGCTAAACATTTTCTTGAGATCGATCTTTGGCGGGTAGTCCCTGTAGTCGAGCTCGTATTCCTGCAATGACGATGCGTCTGACGTGACATTGTAGCGGCTCAGTGACAGCGACTCGGCCTCGGAGCTCACGGAGAACTTGGAGTTCATCCGTGACGATGGGTACTGCATTGGATTGAAGCGGATGGTGTGTCGAAAGCACAAGTCTCTCTTTGGCAGGCGATCTTGCGCATACGCTTCTCCACGAATGCTGATACTGGTACTAAAGCTGATCCCTACGCCCAGCTGCCGGCTGGGCTGAAGAACAAGACTTGCCACATCCACAACAAGTGCAGTGGATTGTTTTGTGAAGTTGGCTTTTTCTTTCGCCCAGCTATCCAGCCAGAATAGATTAGAACACTCCACGCTGGACGTCGGGATCGTGGAGAAAAAGAAGCCTGTTGGCTCAAAACACCCAAAAATGGAAGAAACAAGAAAACCAGATCCGAATTGCGGACTCCGGATTGGACAGTCGATATATCAGATTGGGGATTTGCTTGCTTCATGCCATGAAGTTCATGGAGTCAAACACACAAAAAAACACAAACCATGAGTCAAAATCACAGTCTCCGATATGAAAAAATATACAAATTGTGTTTTTGTTTTTCACAAATTTTGCGTAATACTACGTAGTAAACGAAACCGGCTTTCTGTCTTCAATGTACCTACTGCAGCTTGCCTTGTGCGCAGTGCAGCACCTGACCGCTGTCGCCACTCTCTTTTTCTTTCCTGAAAACGGACTTCAACATGAAGCATCTCACCCAAGCAGCACTCTGCCAAGTTCAGTCCCGTACTGTACGCACGGCGTACGTACTGGATGGACTGGATGCCAGTACGCTAGCGGCTAGGGCGGCACTGCAAAGGCCTCGTCGTCGTTATCGTCATACTGAGCGAGGATCTTGTCCCATTTGCTGTAGTCCACTGTACCGGGACGCGCGGAGGTCTGCTTTGACGTGTGCCTGGTCTTGTGCTGCTGCGCGGCCATTGTTCGACTCGGAGGCGGCATGGGGAAATGCGGCTCGGCGATTTCTTCCTCTGCGAGCGGCTCCAATGCCGTCGTGTGGTCCAAATGGACCACCAAATCAAACTGGTCACTGAGTCGGCAGCGCGAGTAGTGGGACTGGCGCTCCGTGTGCTTGACGTACTGCACTCCGACAAACCGCTCCAAATGTGGCTCCTTCAGTAGCTCGCATGCTGTATTCGCCTCCGGCGCGAGTTGGAGCTCCTCAGCTGTACAGTTACTACGGAAGACCAATCCAAAGTCACGTTCTTGGCCGTTTTGCATGCGTGCCGTAGCCACTTGGTGTAGTAGATCGCCCGTGCTGTCCGTCACAGGCGGCGTCAGCTCCATCACATGGTCGCGTCCATTCCAACGGCGTGCGGCGCGCACCGTGCCCGTCGCTGTCGATAATCCAATCAAATAGCACGCGTCCTTGCCCAGTGCCTCGCGTACCAAGTGGCCCACGTTGTCTTGGCCAAAACGCACATACTGCTCCGTCGCCGCGGCATCACCAATGTGCGAGTTGTGCGCCCAGACGACCGCACGTGCCACCTTTGTAGGCCCCGTAGTAGTCTCACCATCCGTACCGAGGTGCTGTTGCTGTTGCTGCTGAAGCTTTTCGTCGTGGAACTGGAGCGAGTTAACAATCATCTCGGCCATCGCACGGTCACGGACGTTCCATGCGAGTCCTGTGCCCAGATAGCTCTGGCGGTAGTACTCCTCCGCGGCCATCACGACGCGTGCGTTTTCATGGGCGTTGAAATATTCGTCGCCATCACCAAACACATTCTTGAATTCTTTGGCTTTGCTATCGAGATCGCTCACCATCTTGCGCACCGGGTTTTGCTGCGACGGCACGCGGCCCAGCAGCACAGCATGGCAGTAGTTTTCTTCATGGGGACGGAACTGTTGCAGTACACTGTAGCGCTTACGAGCACGGTCAGCAAGCGTAGGATCCACGGCGTCCAGGTACTCGATCACTTGATCCGTCGACGAAAACATACTGTAAATGTCCAGTCCGAGCAGCGCCACGGGGATCTGGTTGGTCGGTGGTTCATGGTGAGCGGGAGTGTGGAGTGCACGTCGCAGATTCTCGCGCTGGAGCCACTCGACAAAGTCGCGCACCACGGTGTTGCGCCACATCCACACGGGGAACCGTTCTTTCAATGCCTCCATCACTTCTTCAGCCGTGACGCGCGGCGGTAGCGGTGGTGATGGTAAACGACTAGGCCCGGACGCGAGTTCTTCTACGTCGGCTGTTCCGTACGATGGCACCACTGTCGTCTTGGCGTCCGCTGCCAGCAGCGGCGTCGAGGCACTTGGACTCATCGGCAATGCGTAGGAGATGTCTGTCTCTGATTGTGGCGATACGGAGCCACCAGAGCCCGACGCAGACGAAGACGACGCCAGCGAATCACGTGAGGCGTGTGTGCCCCCCACGAAGCGATGCAGCTTGTAAAACGTCGGAAAATCCGACTCACACAACACGAGCGAGAACCCTTCGCGCTCGATCAGTGCCTTGGTAATCTCGGCTCGCAATGCATAGAACTCTTGCGTCCCGTGGGTCTCTTCACCGATCAAAACCACGCGCGCATCACCAATCGCGCTGCGAATGCGTGCAAACTGGTCCTTTGCGAGATGAGAAAGCCCCACACTGGCCTTATGCATTGCCGACGCTACGGGATTCATCGTGGGGATCCGCAACAGAGAGTAAATCGTGAACTGGTAGTGGGAGCGAGCGAGAACCACTTGGGAGATCTAGACGTTGGAGAAAATCGCGAAAGGAGTGAATGGACTCGTCGCATGTGAGACGGGTCGTCTCGCGTATCTCGAGTGGAGATGGGTGTTTTGATAGGTAAGGATAATGCAGTGAGAGCGCCGATAGTGATAAACAGTGGAAGTACAATTGAGTTCTTCTAAGCACGATGTGTGACTCTATCCTTGACTTTGTCTTCGTCTGCATGGAATAACCAAAACGCTACACGATGAGTTTTCGTAACGGTACAAACAAAGAAATAAACAAACAGAAAAAACAAGAAGCAAATCGGCGGACGTACGCTTCAGTTATGGCTGCTCCGAGGTTTCTTGTTCGTAGATCCATCCGACTGTACGCAGTAGCGCCGAGAGAACGATCGTCTCGTTGCCGTGGGTCACGTCCACTTTGGTGACTGGCTTTTCGTCCTTGCCCTTTGCGTGGCTGATGGACGACTGGCAGTTCAGACGCGATCGCAATGGCACACTCGCTGCGCTGTCGTGGAGCACCATCGTGCAGAGCAACGGCAGCGCCGGTGTACGCTTTTGCTGTTGAAGAGCCGCGACTGTTCGTCCCACGAGCCACAGGGGCGGCGTCAGTGGGCGGCTCGATGGAGCACGACCGTCCAGATCCATCACACTCACTTCCTCCAGTTCGTCGGCGTTACGGGATGCACACGAAAACTCAAGACCCTGTGGGTCGTCAAATTGACGTGCCATCAGTGCCGTGTCGAGCTGGGCAGAGGACGCGGTAAGCGGCACGAGCAGCGTCTCCTGCTTAAACGGAACCGAGATACAAGTTGTCGACTGCCACACTGTGCCCTTCTCATCAAACAAGTCGGTCTGGATGGCAAACTCGATCTCGTTTTCCACGAATCGCTTCTCAGTGAGCACCATCAAGCACTACGCACCCACACCACACACGATGGAATTAGCATCCTGAGCTAGTATAGCTCATCAATTCATAGACAGCACGTACATGGAGCCCTGGTTCTTCGTTTGTATCGGTCTCGTTGGTCTCATCGGCCTCGTCGCTTTTGGGGATCGTATCGCGGAAGCGCATGTCCAATGGACGCAGCTGACAGATCGTAATGGCCTTGATCTTGAGGCCATCCAGCGCCGTAGGAAAGTTCGAGTTGCCCAGCAATTGCACCATCAGTCCACTGACTGCGATCTGCGGGAAAATGAACGGGATGGTCTCGAGCTTGAGCTCCTGGAAGCCCAGCGAGGTGGTCATCTTGGCAAAGTCCGTCGAGAGCAACTCAAAGCGGCTCTGCAGCGTGATACGTGGACACGGGCTGCGCAAGATATCGCTGCGCCAGCCACGACGCGTGAGTGAGGACAAGTAGCAGCGCCAGCGGAACTCCTTTGTGCCCAAATCACTGGGCGATGGCAGCATTGGGTAGCTGCAGTGCAACGATAGAGCCCGGTTAGTCCGACAGTCATTATTAGAGTACG
>JAADWC010000305.1:0-11647 GCA_023336095.1 Pythium pectinolyticum | reverse complement strand
GGACGCCGACGTCTGCTGCGTCAAGGACCCAGCAGTGATCGAGATGCGCACGACCGAGATTTCGATGCATTTTGCCTGCAATGCGACCGAAGAAGCGTGGCTCGGGTGCACGGCGTCGTCACTCACGACCATCAACTACCGATAGGAGAGGAACTGATGACGCCTGCGACGTCACGGTTGCTTCGATGACTCTTTCTTTGTCTGTGCCGATTTGAGTTTCTCTTGGGGACAAGGCGAGTGAGACATTTCGATGGCGGTGTTCGCGCGTCATCAGAGAGCTACACGGATCTAAGCTTCCTTGATGGCTGCATAATACCAGCACGATTACGGGCGCACGGACGTGGTTTATGCAGCAAGATCGACGGAAAAAAAACACGGCATACGAAAAGTTGAGTTTGTTGGGATTGTCCCAACATGGATACACATACAGCCCGCTGCGCAAGCCAGAAAGTCCTGTAGCGCGGGCTGTGACAGGACGATGCATGATCCGCTTCCGCAGGCAAGTGTCTCAATACAAACACGCTGTACCAGTTCTCCATCGTGCGCTATATGGATGGTAGCGTGAAGCAGAGCTATGGAGTTTCCAGTGATCGTCTTTCTTTCGCTGCGGCGATTTGTGTTCTGCTGCAGTCTCCAGTGGATCGTTTTCGATGCGATCGCAATACTAGCGTAAATTGGAACAATTCTGATAATCTCACCTTGTTTTGATCACAAAATGTGACCGATGACCATTTTTTTCGCTCTGGTGGTGACTTGCTTATCGTGCATAAACCGAGCGCATTCCGTGTCAACCACAGGCATGACGCGGTCTGGTTCAGAGAAATGGTCCACAGGGAATGAAACAACGCTGCGACAAAAATGATACAAAAACGAAAGGCGCCCGTTTGGATGGTGACGGCCCACGCCTGTGTCGTCCATGGTTGCGTAGCTCTTGGTCCACGAGCTGCGTCATTTGCAGCCAAGCACGCTCTCTGTCTGTCCCTGGACAAAGCTCATTGCATCATATTCCACATCGAGCTCAAGCACCACATCCACAACATGCCGTCTCTCCGCGTCCTTGCTACTCTCCTCGTTGCCGCGACCGCCGCGCTTGCATCCACGGACGGCGCCGCCGTGCACAAGCCCCATGTCCGTGCACTGGCGGCGACCAAGTCCACGTTCGAGTGGGTCGAAGACCCGCACGCCGCCGACCCGTGCACGATCGCGCCGGATTGTGTCAACCACATCAAGTACGGCTTCAACGTCGTGCCGCGCAACATCTCGACCGACGCCAACATTGTGTTTCAAGAGGCCAAGCGTCCCAAGGGACTCGCGGCCGTGCTGTACTTTGACATCTTCACACAGCCCGGTTGTGTGATCAGCGGCTGCACCACCAAAAAGTGGCTGGGCTTGTTCCCAAAGGAAGAGTGTTTTAACGCGTTTGCCGAGAAGGTCGCCAATCAGCCAGACAACACCACGACGCTGGTCACGTTTGGCGGCAACTACTACGAAAACGTGCCCGCGGGCGAGCTCTACGCCAAGTTTGAACGGAAAAACTACTTGACCGAGAAGCCCACGTGCACGTTCCAAGTGCGCAGTGGCTTCAAGCGCTGGTACTAACTGTAAGTATTTGAATATAGCTAATGACGATAAAAAAAACCATTGCATTTTTCCGACATGTTTCCTTGTGAACGGCATTATTCGCATCGCTTCAACATCTGCACTCGTTTTTCATGCTGGTCACACAGCTGACGAACGCAGTGCTTAGAGCTACACAATAGAGCTACAATTTGAGCAACACTGAAAATGACAGGATGAAATTTACGGCGAAAACTTCGATCGGGGGGAAAGTATGAAATCGATAAGAACGCGCTCGAACAAACGATAGGAACATAATATCAGATAAAAACTTGGATCAAAACTGTGGTGTCTGTGAATTGGCTGGTAGTGGATATAATGCCGCCTAAATCGCGACGGAAAGCGTCGCCTGCGGCGCACGACCACAGCATGGAAGCTGGTGAATACGTAGAGTGGCCGTCAGACAACGACTTTGAAGGGCAAGCACCGACGTGGGTCCCAGCTGCGAAAAAAGCGACGTCTATCAATTCGAAAACGATCAAAAAATCGAGTCAGAAAGGGAAGACGATACGTACAAAATCAGCTCGCCGAAACGCCGCCTCGTCTCCTCGGGCGCGAAAGAAAAAGCGTCCAACTCCAACAACCACGGCCAGCGTGGACAGCGACGACAATGACGATGACCACGATGACGACGAACCACCGCCAGCGAAGCCAACAAGCACGACGCAGCCAACTACCGGCCATGTTCGTATGAGACTGTCGTCCATTCTTCATCCAGATTCGGAGGATGTAGATAGCGGCTCAGAAGGGGAACTAAATGGCCCAGACGCAAACGCAAGCGACAGCGACGCCAGTGACGAGAGTGATAGCGACGCCAGTGACGACGACTTTGAGACCCCGCTCACCTCATCTAAGAAAGGTTCGTGATTGTTCACGGGGTGTACAATCGTTCAGTGTGATTGAATTGTGCTTGTGTTTAGGAGCTGGCGATGACGCGCGTGCGCCAGATCGAGAAGGTAGAGTGCAACATCATTATCAGGCGTGTTGTGGCACACGATACATTAATTTTCATTGTGTTTCTACAGTGGAGTTTCGACGAACAGAGACGTATGATCTGCGCCTAGCAATGCTTGCGGCGAGAGTTGGAATCGTCAACACTAAGCCCCCATTCTCTCTCTCTGGTGATGAGACCTGGGACGATGTCGACAGCCTGGTCATCGACGAGCACGGGCGCACCCAGTTCGTGAACATGTTCGTGCGGACTTCTGTCACTAGCGCTTCCAACAACAAGTGCGTTCGCTCTAGATATCATTCTCTGTGTACCCCATGTGTAACTCACTCTCATCTGATTCCACTCAGGCAAACGAAAGCAAAGTTTATTTTGGACGACGCAGCGTCAAAGCAGTTTCCTTATGTGCGCCGGGTGTACTATTGTACACATGGGTCCTATCAAAAGCCACGAGGGAAAGGAAAGCGTCACCACACTCATATCCGTTTCACTGGCTGTCCAGCTCGTGTGGCTTTCGAGCTCGAGGAGTGTGGTGTGGGCGACGATGGAGTGATGAAACACAAGATTGGTATCGCGTACCAGGTAACCTCCATCGCCAATTATTCTGCTTGACTGTACACTCACTTTGGACTCACTTTGTGTACACTAGGTCGCGAAACACAATCACTTGACGTGCCAGGAGACGTGGCAGTTGGTCGGCAACCGACGCAGAGTCAGCGACGAGGCTCTGCTGGGCGAAGATTTCCTCTTGCATCTTGACTCAGCAGTTGAGATGAATGTGGAAACGAAGCAGGCTGCGTCATATGCGTCGTTCCGCACAGGTATGCACGGCATGAAAACGATATATCGGCAGATTTTGCGAGAAGATCTCATGCAACTATGTGTCTACAGGCGTTCCACTGACTCCTCAGCAGATACGGAACATTGTCGCAGCTCGATTTGGCGGAGCCAAGGCCGAGGCAAAACTGCGCAAGCTCATGGCAGACTACGCCGTCCTCGAAGGCACCCGTTGCTGCGTGGTGCACGACCAGGCAAAAGAGATCACATGCATGATTTTCCAGTCCAAGGCGCAAGCCGAGCTTTTCGAACGGTGGCCCGAGACCCTGGCGATGGATTGGACGTATAATACGAATAATCTTGGTTTCAAACTCGGTACGTTCAAACCGAGCAACACTATGCAACACTGTGAGCTGATGGTGTGTGTTTGTAGGGGCTTTGGTTATCACAGGGCCAACAGGGCGCGGTATTCCGGTGTGTGAGTTCTTGGCGCTCACTGAAACAAAAGCTGTGCTCCAGACGATTCTGAAGTTTTTCAAGAAGAAGAACCCAGCATGGGGGAAAATTGAATCCTTCATTATCGACAAGGACTTCACCGAGCTTGTCGTTTTGAAGGAGCTGTTCACTTCAGCCATGGTAATGCTCTGTATCTGCTCTGTATCGGTTCTTCGACACAGCAAGCAACACTGACGAATGTTTTCTGTAGATATTCCTATGCCAGTTTCACGTCGCACAAGCAGTCCATCGCGCACTATGCCGTCTGCGTTTGGCGCCTGCAATTCGACTTGTTGTCGAGGGCCTTTTCAAAGACCTGGTGTACTGCCGTACAGAGTCTGCATTTCGTGAAAAGTGGGACGAGTTCGCGCTGTACATTCAAGAGCTTGGCGACGACGTCCACGAGTACTTTGTGGCCAACTGGCTCAATTGTTACCTGTCATGGAGCAATGTCGGCCGCGCTCAGTGGTTCAGTTGTGGCAACACGACAACAAACCGTGTCGAGTCGCTATGGACTCAGGTATGTGTTGCTGAGAATGTTGCTGAAAGTGTCTTCTCATCTACCCAATCTAACTAAGTTTGTGTGCCTGGCAGGTCAAAGGAACGATAGGCCGTAAGAAGGGCATCGACAAATGCGTCAGTGCTCTGTTGCAGAACGAGGCCACGATCTTGCGAACCGTGTCAACGGAGCTAACGCGCAGCACTGCCTCGTCGCGTACACTCACAGGAATTCCGGAGTTCCTTCACAAAGTAGTGAACACAGTGTCGGACTATGTGCTCATCAAACTGCTCAATCAGTGGGGCTACTACATGGCGCACGAGGGTTTGTGGACGGCTCAGAGAATGCCCGCAAAACAAGTACGCTCTACGGCAACTACGAAAACGAAAAACGGACGCGAGAAGATCGAGATCCGCACAGTCGAGCACAACATGTACACGGTCCGCTCTCCGCGGGCGACAGCAGCGGTAAACACGTCCACTTGGCGATGCGACTGCTTTTTTTTCACCAGCAACCGAATCCCGTGTCAGCACATTTTTGCTGCGGCTTTGTTGGGCTTGAAGACCAAGGTGTTACCGACAAGCGCAGTCGACGCGCGTTGGAGAATGCAAGATGCTGCTTCAGTTGTGCCAGTACTTTCCGAGAGCATCAACGACCTGCTCCGATTGCGGTATACGACGCCTGGAGTTACACCAAGCCGCAGTAACGCGACACCCCCAGGCACGTCTGTGCCAAAGAAAAAACCAAGCATCCGCTACGTCGAGCTCAAGGGACGGCAGTGTAAGAACGAGCGAGATGGCAGTGCTGTGCGACTCGTTCTATCGAGTCTCGAAAAGCGGAACATTGTGAAGACTGAGCTCCAAGAGATCTCGCGTCTGCTGGAAACGTCGCCGTCTCACTCGTTTTACGAGCGGATCCTCCAGCTGCAAACATTTGCTGCCGGCGCGATCAAGCAATGGAAAGCAGAAGACTCCACCCACACAAAAACAAAGACGGCAAACAACAAGACCGAAGCCAACCAGTCGGATCTCGACAGTAGCGAAGAGTGGGAGAACGTCGACAGTGGAGAAGAGTGGGAGAACGAGTGGGAAGACGACATTGGTGACCTAGTGGGCGATGACGACGACTGCAACGCCGCGATGCCCTCCGACGAAGCGTCGAGACCAGCGGCGACAAATCGGTGTGGATCTGGCGCTATTCCGCCGAGTGGAGAGTGGGATGGCGACGAGCACCAAAACAACACAAGCAATATCCAAGAGCTTCGGAGCAGCCCACACGATCAACACCAAGATCAACACCAAGACGAGCAACACAGCGAGCATCACAGCGAGCAACACTCTGCGCAACACCAGCAGTCCGACGGTGCGCATACGGACGGCAAGCACCGAGACATTCTCAGCGACGAAGCGTTTGGACTACTTTCACTGTCAAACTACCCCGCCGACTTGCTCTCTATGCTCGACGAAGTGGTAGACATACCGCAGATGGATGAGCTGGTGGCTCCTCCCCCTTCCGCCGCCGACGAGAACGGGCACGGTAAACACGACTCATTCAGCGAGTTCCTCGCGATGGAGGCTCGCATCGAGCGTGTATTCGGTGCCAATTACATGGCGACTACTGATGCGATTCGGATCAAGAAAGACGATGAGATTCAGATCAAGACAGAACCAAAAAAAGACTCGAAATGCGACACGAAAGAGGACTCGAAATGCGACACGAAAGAGGACACGAAAGAGGACACGAAAGAGGACGCGAGGGAATCGGTCAGGCCAAGTGGGATTGAGTTCCTGTATCTGCCAGCGCCACGCAACGGAAACTACAGCACTGGTAAGAAGCCTCTGAATTCCCGGTTGGCTGTGTACTAAATTATCTCACTGATCATGCAGAGTCATTCAAGAAAAAAAAGCCGAAAAAACTCGCGGCCGTAGTCACCGAATGCAGCACACCCCTTCCCGAATCGCTAGCGGACGTCTCAGTCCCTCCCTTGAAAGAAGCGAAGCCGAGTATGTCCAACCTGTGCACGCGCCATGCTGTCCGATGACTCTCACCTTGTACCGTGTGTTGTTCATTGTGTGTATCGCTGTAGAGGCCAAGATTACACGCCGGCAGCCAGCTGATGTTCATATCGCCGACTGGGAAATCTCGGCTGCAGATTTCGTGTTTTGGGTCGCACACACCACGGACGTACAGCTCGCAGCCAACGCGATGGATCAGTTTCCCGAGATCCATCAGCGAGCTTTAGTTCCCTCAGTGTCACGCGTCGAGCTACGTCCTAGTGACTGTACTCTCGGGTTTTTCATTCCAGCTCAAGCGACTGAAGCAGCCAACAAGGCAATTAGACAGGCTCGCGCGCGAGATGGCGAGATCACTTGTGTCTACGACAGCTCAGATGATGGCGCGCGATTGACATACGTGGCCACATTCCCGCGAGACGACATCAATTTTACAGAGTACGTGATGGATTTTGTTGTGGATTTCGTCAGTCTACGGCGTCTGAAATGTTGCTCAAATTGTACCACGACAGAGACTACCTACGAACCATGCACGACTACTACCTCAACGTCCGTCACGCCATGAGGAAGTGGAAGAGTGCCATTAGTTTTCTCGAGTCATGGTCCAAGCCAACGTCGATGAAGAGCAGCTTGCTCTTCGACAGCGTCTTTGCAGATCATCGGAAAGGAGCATTCGTGCTCCAGACTCCACTCCTCGTTTCTGCTCTGGAGTCTTTGTGCCGGCGAACGGCACTAAATACGTGGCTGAAGACACAGGGGCCACGATCGGCGGCTCCCCTTCGCGTGCAGTTCAAAGAGATCATCCAAAACGTCGCGAACAACGACTGGCTGTCAGATACAGTCATGCTGTTCCTCCTGACCCACGCGCTTCGTCACCTTGCCGACGTGTTTGTTCTCGACCCGCAGTCGCGTTCGTACTCGCCACCCCCCCGTTTTGACATCAAGCAACTCAAGTATCTCGTGCGGCCCATTTTCCTCGGCGAGCAGAGGCACTGGACGATGTCGGTGTGTGAGTTCGACTGGGTCAAGAACATCATGACCGTCCACTACTTCGAACCGTACAACTTCTCTGGTCTACGCACGCTGCTCATCGAAATTTGGACGGCGACGGTCCAGCCATTCGTGAACGGCTGGATCAAAGACTCATGGGGATCCGCCGCAGACCCGCCATGTGATCGCGCTTTGCCACAGCTAGTCCAGAGAATGCACAATGAGCCGATGCAAGACAAGAATGACAGCACCAACTGCGGCGTTCTCTCTCTGATCATGGCCGTGTGTCTTGTTGACAACATCAAGCTCGACCCGATCTTGATGATCCTTCTGGAATCAAGAGCCGACTCGGCGTATGTCTCGGCGCCGGCGATGTTGGATCTGCAGTCTCTGCGTCTGCGCTTGCTCCATTTAGCTGTGTTCGCTGAGCACGAGACTGCCGACGAGGCCCCGGCGACGAAAGCCAGGATGGCCCTCATCACGTCCAAAGTCGAGGCGCACGCCAGGCCGCGTCACAAACCGTAAGTTCCGTCCGTCCAAATGATACTCTGTGTGAAACGCGCTAACGGAATCGTATGAGTCGTATAGGTAATTGGAGGAGCAAGCACCCGCGCAGCCAAGTACGCTGGGGCTCACGCAGACGCTCACGCAGACGCTAACGCAGACGCTAACGCAGACGCTAACGCAGACGCTAACGCAGACGCTAACGGAGACGCTAACGCAGACGCTAACGCAGACACTAACGCAGACACAAACGCAGACAAGGCGCAGGCATTAACGCAGCCAATGATCAGTTTTCATTTTTGCATAATGTTGTGACTACTGTGATGATCGAGTCGATAACAACGCGTGAACTGCCCGATTCATGTAGTACGCGAGGGATCGTAGAAGGCTTGGTGCGTTTGAGTCAGTAGAAGTAGCCAACTCAGTGGCTTCTGCAATCTCGTCACGCACGTGGTCCATGAGACGGCGCTGCAGGTGAGCGACAGCTCCAAGCGCATCTTCTAGCCGCTCAAGATCCTTTTCGAGCTGGCAGAGCTCTTCCACGCGGGACCAAGCCAGATCTCTGGCGACGTCGTCAATTCGCACTGCAGACTGGCGGCGAACTTGCTTACTCGACATGTGGACTTCACCGCAAAATCTTTTGTGAAACTGAAGCCATGCCCAGGATCGCGTTTCCACCAATAAGATTGAAGAATTCCCAGTGTAGCTCAAAGTGTAGCAGATTGTATTTTACATTGTTGGCGCCTGACAATAAAAGATTACTTTCCATAACACGTTACTTCGCCACAGAGATTGGTATTTTACATAATTGACATTTTTGACAAGTGTATCTCCTGTGTGACATTTGCGACAAGTGTAGCTCATGTGTAGCTCGAAGGGCATGTGTAGCTCAAAGTGTTGCTCTCGCCCATCTCCCCTTGTGTAGCTCTAACGAGAGTCGCTGACGAATGGGTGACGACACCACTCACGTTTTTGTGACTCACTGCGATCTTTCTGGTCCAAGAGCTCATTTGTTCGTTTTTTGTACCAACTCGACAGCTTTATCTCACCTTGTTTTGGAATATCAGCGGCATTTGGCCATTGGTTCTTCAGTTTCTGCAGGAAACGCCTCATGTCGCTAATCGTCCGTTCTCCCACGCTCCGCACGTCGCGTTTGTGGCTCCCGTGACTTTGTTGTCGACGTCAACCGCCGCATTCGACCGTCACGACCTCTGTCACTGACTGACCCCTTCATCACAGGTCCTCCAGTCTTCATTCCCCAACTTGCTCAAGTTCACACACGTACCAAGCTAATACCACACAAGCTATCACACACACCAGCTCCACCATGGTCTCCACTCGCTCGTCGCTCACGCTGGTCACTCTCGCGGCCGTCGCTACGCTCACCAACCACGCTCAAGGCGTCGACGCCTCGATCTTCCGCGCAACGGCCCCCAAGACCAGCTTCCAATGGGTCGTCGACCCGCACGCCGCCGACCCGTGCACGTCCGAGCCCGGCTGCGTCAACGTCGCCAAGTACGGCTTCAACGTCGTGCCAATCAACATCACGAGTGACGCCACTGTGGTGTTCCAAGTCGCGACCCGTCCCACGGGCGTGGCGGCGGTCATGAACATGGACATCTACACGCAGCCAGGCTGTGTCATTGAGGCGTGCCACATCATCCCAAGCTTCTTGGTCTTGAAAAAGGAAGACTGTTACAACTCGTGGGACGCAGGGAAAGCCACCGAGACGGACGGAAAGACCGCCAAGATCGAATTCGGCGGCATTTACTATGAAGATTTGCCCAAGGGCGAGCTGTACGCCAAGTTCCAGAAGAAAAACTTTCTCACCAGAAAGCCAACCTGCACGTACGAAGTGCGCAACGGCTTCAAGCGCTGGTTCTAATAGATAGATACTTACGTATAATACCAGAGAGAATACAATTGTATTGTATCTTCATGGACACCCGAGCCACGCTTCTTCCGTAGCATTACAGGCCAGACCTAGACTAATCTCTGTCTTGCGCATCCCAATCACGGCGTCATTCTGGACACACTCGACATCTTCGTCTGTGAATGAGTAGCAGATCCCACCGTTGGGACACTCGCGATACCACACGCCACGGCACGGATTGGGGCGATAGAAAATCGGTGAGTAAAAGAGCTTGGCCAGCGACTTGTTGCAAACCGCATCACTGTCTAGAAACGGCTGCAACACAGCCAGCGAGCTGCTGGAGATCAGTGGGAACTGCGCGGATCCGATCACCAAACTGCTGTTGGTCTCCAGATCGAATTCACTTGGGTAGCACGAGTGTTCGTTGTAGACAGGGTAGTAGTCATAGCAGGATGCGTACGTGACGTTGCATTGGCCCTGGCTCAGAAAGCCACTGCAGCACAATGGCAGCGCGTGGATGGTGACCGACTGAAGCGACGACGCGACGGATGTGAGATCGGGCAGCCAGTTGATCTGGTCGTTGTTGATCAGTGCTAGTGTCCGTAGTCGTGGTGTGTGGTCGAACGATGGCAGGCGAGTGAGTGAGTGCGCTTCACTGAGAAACAGATTCTCGAGGCGACTCAGGCCTTCAAAAGACGGCACTTCTGGTAGATAGCGATGCCGTTCCAGGTACAGAGTACGCAAAGACGGCGTGGACGCAAAGAAATCGGACGGGATCGATTCGAGATTGCGAGCGTTCGTTCGTCCTGTAACGTGGCTACAAACGATACATACAAACAACCACAGTGAGCGAACGTGGATGCAATGACGGGACGCGTACATCTAGTAACCACTGTAAAAAGTAGACCGTACAGGTAGGACAGCTTGGTGAACGTCGTCGGCCAGCCACTCGGAAGCACCTTCAAATCGCTGTACACGACGATCCTATCGGGATTCAGATTCATTAGTATACCACATCCCACAACCAAAAAAAAGAAATACAGTCATGAAAACTCACGTACAGTTGCCGTAGTAAGGAGCACCGCTGCACAGCTGCAGGAAGTACGCCTTGGATGGCACGGTTCACGAGCTGGATCGTGCGCAACTGGCCCGCCTCAGCGGCACGTGTGAGCTCCTGGGATGCGTCCAGGAGCTCTTCGTCGTATCGGATCCTCTCCATGAGATCGCCTTCAATGTACACCAAGCACGGACACGACGATGGCGACTGCAGATTCCACTGGTACGCGTACGAGCCACAGTGAGGCACCAGCTCACAGACGTGGCGGGACGACGAGATGGCCAAAGACGCGAAGACAGCGACCAGTGCCCCGTAGATAAGAAAGACCACACCCACGTACGCTGGTACAACGCGATGCTTGACTGGCACGACCTCTATTGGTTGCGTAGCCACAGTGTTGTTGGTGCCAGTGCCAGGGGCAGAGACCATGGCGAATGATGGCCCAAGTGGCACGATTGCCACGCCAGACTGCGTCGGTTGTCGTGCCTGCGGTGCGTGGCACAACGTGACTACGATGCGTCGCCATCGCAGACACGCCAGTACATTCAACCCCACTTTGACTAGGAGATCCACGCCGCTAGTGATCTGGAGCGTCTCAAAAGCCGTCGTAAAGAGATGGATCTGGCGCGGATCGCCATACAAACGGCCTCGTCGTTCGTAGCGTTGCGCTGGTAAAAACGTTTGCCGCAGTGCCATGGCACGCAGCCCGCCACGGAAATCCGCAATGCTCTGCCGCAGTGTGATCGCTGGAAAGCCCACGGCAAACACGGCGTCTAAAATGGCATCCCCGACCATCTCGTAGAACGTGTCGTCTTTCCAGGCGATCACGATCTGGTAGAACGAGTACACGCAGTTGAGTACCATGAGTGCCACG
>JAADWC010000304.1:0-11716 GCA_023336095.1 Pythium pectinolyticum | reverse complement strand
CAGTACCTCACGATCCGCCACATCCAAGTGTTTCTGTACCAGCTTCTGTGTGGTCTCAAGTACATCCACTCGGCGAATGTGATCCACCGCGACTTGAAGCCCGCCAACATCTTGCTCAATGAAGACTGTACGCTCATGATCTGCGACTTTGGCTTGTCGCGCGTGGTGGAGGCCGACCGCATGGACGAGCTCAGCAAAGACGCACTGTACTCGCCCAAGGACGCCAAGTCGCCCACGACCTCGGACATGTCGACCACGCCATCGCCGTCCACGACACCCTCGGGTGGAAGCAGTGGAGCGAATGGGGATGCCCCCAAGATTCGTCGTCAGCTCACCAAGCACGTGGTCACGCGCTGGTACCGCGCGCCCGAGCTCATCTTGCTACAGGACTACAACTACGCCGTGGATATGTGGAGCATTGGCTGCATCTTTGGCGAGCTGCTGAGCATGCAAGTGGAGAGCTGCCCGCGGTACCAGGAGCGCGTGCCGCTGTTTCCTGGACGCTCGTGTTTCCCGCTGAGCGCGGACCGGCCCACGACCTACTCGGACAAGCTCGACCAGCTCAACGTGATCTTTAATGTGATCGGCACTCCGAACGAAGACGATATCGGCAACCTGGGCGAAGTCAAGCAGTACCTGAGAAAGCTACCGAAGAAAGAACCGCGTGATCTGCGGGAAATGTACCAGGGCGCACCACCTGAGGGGCTAGATCTGCTCAAGCGCATGCTCGCGTTCAACCCGGACTTTAGAATATCGGTACGTGGCCTCTACTGGTACTGATGCTGTGGCTGTTGATCTACAGAGCACTGATGATTATTTGTCTTGTTTGTGTGTAGGTGGACGATGCGCTGAACCACCCGTTCCTCGCTCCCGTGCGCCGCGCGCAGTCGGAATCGTGCGAGTTGAACCCGTTTGGCATGGAGTTTGAAAACGTGCCGCTCGACAAGGACACGCTCAAAGGTACGCGTTGTGGCTTCCTTCAGGTCAATAAACTACTCATAGCTGCCACTAATCGTTCATTTATGGTGTCACACAGCTCTCATTTTCGAGGAGATTAAGCTCTTCGCGCAGCTCAACAACAGATGAGCGCATTCCATCGTTCAACTGCTGTGCGACTGGAGATTAGACGACTAAAGAACCAGAAAGAAATTGACGCATTATGGCGTAGCACTGCACGGAAAACATCCATGACATGATGTTCCCAACAAAGTTTGCTCCACAGATGCATGGCATTGGTCACGCCAGGTTAGCGGCCAGTGGCCGCCGAAGCAAACTTGGCAAACGGTTCTTCACGAGTGGCCGATTCCGTCATCATGCCGCAGTTGCCTTTCACTGAGCAGCCGCGTGACGTGGCTGAATCAGCCGCGGGTCTCTTCAATGGGCAGCTGCTTACAATCAGAAAAGTATCTTTCTTGCCGAGAAACTCGAGAGATGCTCAGCAAAAAGCTCAGCAAAAAAGATCATCTCAGCCTGAGACTCAGGGAGTGGAATAAGAACTTTTCTGGAAGTTGCTGCAGCAGCTCGCAATGCATGCAAGAAGCGCCATTCCGTTGAGCAGATCCGTCCGTCGCTTCTTCAACCAGAAAAGTGTGAACCCATCGCAAGATACTTGGCCACCAGTGCATAAAACAAGGCAACGGACTAAGTGTCACAATTTGTGACTCACAAACACAAAACCTTTGCGGGATCAAATGATATTGTGACACATCACAAGAGTGACATTCTGTGAATTTCTCGAAAGGCCGTGCGCATGAGGAAATTGGGAAAGAATCCGACACCATGGCGCGAGCAAGGACGAATTCTCCTATGGAATACGAGGGCTACCTCAGCGCAAACACAGCGCCGATGCCCTATATGGACCGTCCATCAGCTGCACCAGCCGCATCGCGTCGTTTACAGCAGGCAAAAAGCCCACTGGAGGCGGAATACGCAGTACTTAGCGAAGCAAATGCCAAGAATGCCGAGCTCCAGGCCATGCTGCGCAACAGCCAGCCACTGCTGTGGCTCGATAATGCGCTAGTGATGCAGCGCCAGAAGACGCAGCAGAGCGCCAGTTCACGTCAGGTCAATTCCCGTGGAATAAAACCGCGAGTGCGATTTGAAGATTCTCATAACGAGCAAGACGACGAACCCGTGGAGATTGAATCGGATCTGCGCCATCGACGCCGCGTGCAATGGGAAGTGGCCAAGCGTATTGCGCGTGTAGAGCGAGAGATCACCAAGCAGCCGATAGGGCAGCGATCGTGGCATGTGAAGGAGAAGAAACGCGCCGCCGAAGAGGCAAAATGCCGCCAGGACGAAGAGCTACAAAGAGAGAAACAGCGACGCGAGCACGAGAAAAATGTGCTGAGGCAACGCCAGGAGGAGGAGAAAATGGCAAATAAGCAACGGAAAGACAAGGAAATACAGGCGAGGCGTGTAGAGAAGCCGGTGCACAACTACAATCAAAAGCCACAGCAGCGACAAGAGGCCGCGATCGAGAAGGCGCCTCGGCAGCTCGATATTGACCTGGACTTTGAATGGCCTGAGACCAAGAAACCCAGTAGAGCGGCGCGAGTAGAGATTCAAAAGACTGACAGTGAGGATGACGACAAGGAGAATGACTCAGTCGCCTTGCTACCAACTATGAAAACTATGGAGACTTCGCCGGATGTGAGGCAACGTGGCACCAGCAGTCCAGAGCCAGCCCATGCCGATGATCCACACCAAGAGCTACTCAAGATCGCACGCGAGTCGTTTGAAGATACAACAGCCCAGCCGCCTCATCACCAAGTCCAGGCAGACCATACGGACGAAGAGCGATCGCCAGTCGCCCGTCATCCCCCGCCGAGCAAGCCCGTGAGTTCTTCGTCGCTGGGGCGCCAAGTGCTCTCCGAGTATCGCACGATGCCCACAACAGTCTCATTTGGCGCCCCGCCTCTTCTCCCAATGGGCGCTTCAAAGCGACTGAATAGCGACGTGCTGCGACGTCTGTTTAGCGATCTGGATGCTGATCGCGACGGCCATCTCAATCGTATTGAGACTTGTATGGCGCTCCATCGTCTGCAAATCGACGTGTTGGCGCCACGCATCGTATCGTTTTTCAAGCGCATCCACGATGCGGAATCATCGGATACCCCGGTCGCTAAAAGACGACCTCATGGTCGAATAGGTACGCCACGAACCCACGAGCCGCTCAAGCAAGTGATCAACTACAAGCAGTTTGTCGCGTTTGTCACGGCGGCGTTCGAGCAGCAACAGCAGCAACTGGTCCAAAGAAACCACGAAAAGCGTCGCCTGGATCTAGCTCCGTTGCAGATCGACGTTTCTAATTCTTCTGGTCGTGTTGCTCGTGCTGGTGATCGTCCGATGGCCGCGTCTCCTTCATTATCAGCGTCTTCGTCTGCACGTGTACCTGCGCCACTACAGCAAATCGGACGCACGACAGTCTCAGCTGTGCAAGAACAAATTCAAGTCACAATCGTGGAACAAAAGGAACAAGACGAAGAGCTCCTCACGGATCGCGTGCTTCGCCAGCTTCCCGACCATTTGGTGGCCCGTGCACTTGCAATGGACGATACGACGACCGACATGAACTCGATGCAGCAAGCTGTGCGTCGCAGCCTGGAGCTCATCACTGGGAATGTTGGTGGAAATGTTGATGACCAGCTCGTGAACGATGTAGCCCAGGATCTTCTCCACAAATACGTGGCTAGTGTGCTGACAGGAAGGCAGAGAGCCACGGAAGGAGACGCCACGGATGCTAGTGGACTGGGACGCGCAGGGGCGTTCTTTGAATCGCTGCAGCGCCACGAGCAGCACGACGACGTGGCGAGTGGCGAGGACGCGCGACAGGAGAATGATGGAGTGGAGTCGGCTGATTGGTGGCGTGAGCTTAGTGAGGAACAAGTGGGGGCGCTGGTGCACGAAGTGTGGAACTCACGGCAGGTGCCTGTGCCTTCAGCCACTCAAGAAGTCCCAGAGGAGACGAGTACTGAGGACGAACCGAGTGAGTCACGTGGTGCTTGTGCCGTTGAGGATACCACAACACACGAAGAGAAAGCCACAGAGATGAGTGACTTTGAGTCGCTACACGTGCAGCGCGTGGCTGAAAAGGCTGTGCAAACGGGAAGCGTCGAGTGGCTGGTGAGTGCTCCTCCGCTGCTCGCACCCGCAGCCACAATGGCGAATTACGAGTCGCCACCTCCACCTCCGCCGCCGCCATCACCGCCTTCGTCTCCTCCGCCTCCTCTACCACCAAACGTGCAGTCCGCTCTCGCGCGTGCTGTGTTTGCGACCCACCAGCGCAATCGTATTGACACAACTCACCCGACAACACGCCGTGCAACCGCAGCAACGATCTTGGCGGATCTACGACGTCAACGTCGCCATCGCCAGCGAGATGCGCTACTCGTGGAAAGCGTGGACAGCTCAAGCTTACAAGACATTTCTCCAGCCACTGTGAATGAGCTGCCAGTCAGAGTAGAACACGCCATGCCACCCGTGGCTAGCGCTCCAGAACCAGCGGTAGTCGCCACTCCCAGTACCTCACCGTCGTTATCCCCAGCATGGGATACTCCATCCCCTGTGTCCGAGTCTCCGAAACTGGCCATGAAAGACCACCGTCTCCAGGTCGTCAACAGTCCAACAACAGCAATACGAAGCAGGACCAGTATTGTCCAGAGTAGCTCCTCGTCGAGCGGCATTTTTAGCAGCAGCTCCGCTAGCACGGCCAGCCACCGCACGTCGTTGAATCTGTTTCGTCGGCTGGAGTACGATTCGTTGTCCCAACGCCGACGAGGCTTCGCACGCTCAACAGTTCGCTCCGCTAACCTGAAAAGAAGACCTAATCAGATCTGGGATTCGGCTGAATCCAGTGGAGTTGGCGAACACGACGACGAACAAGACGATCTCTCGGAAGGAGAGATCACTCGTGCAGTCCACGCTGACCTGAGTGATGGAGAGCTCTTTGGCTCCACACGACGCAAAGCCGTTCGCAAAAGCAACTACCGCATTGCTCAACAGGACGACACATTGGCCGAGAGCTTTGACGACTTGCAAGCGGACGTGAGCGGATCAGTTGAGTCGGGCGAGATGCTTCCTTCGATGGTACGTCTCTGCAACTGATTGACTTGAAATTTACATTGTTTTTGGTGGTGCTTACATCCACTACTAATTCTTCCTACTACGGCGTAGATCCATATCCAACGGGCCTACCATCGACAGCTCATTGCGTCCAGCGTCTCGTCGCTCGAGTCCGGCGAAGCTGAAGACGGAGTCGCCCTATCATTGTAGAAAAGGAGTAACTCACGCATCAGCAGACTTGTCCGCTTTCATCCCAGCGTCTCCGCCGTCACCATCGTCTCCACCGTCTCCGTCAGCACCTCCACGCTCCCGTGCATACTCTTCTTCGTACTCTTCCAGCGCCTTCATCTTGCCACGCAGCAGCACTTCGTCAATCTTGGCCGCCGCCGACGGTCCCACACGCGGCAGCGCACGTGCCTGCGCTCCCGACTCAATGGGCTGCTCGGCCTCACGGATCTGCTTGGCGACCGCCATGCGCGAGAGGGCCTTCTGCTTTTCGCCATGCGTGAACTCAAAGCCACCAAGTTCGACAAACTCCTCCGCGAGCTCCTCGTTCAACGGGTTCTTGGCCGGGTGGTGCTGGATAATGCGGTCGATTCGCGACGTCCCGTGGTCGTGACGCCCCGGAGGACTCTTTGGCGGCACCCGGTTCACTGCTGGTGCTGGTGTCCCAGTACGCGGTTTCTTGGGTGACGACGGCTTGGAGTCGTCTTCCGAGTCAGAACTAGACGCAGAGAACAGCGACCGCGACTCGGAGTGTAAGTGGTGCTTGGTGTTCTCCTGTGTAGTAGCTGCTGGTGCTGCTGGTGGCGATGTTGGCGCTGGCGGTTCGTCGCCGCGGCGAAGACGATGGCGCTTCGTGCGTGTCGTGGGGAACGCGTCTTCCACTTGCTGGTACTTTGGCTCGAGACCGTACCGTTGCTTGAGCTCGTCGACAGCGTCGTCCACGTGGAACTTGCCCGCTACACAAGAGTGGCGCAGCGCCTCTCCGGCACTCAGTAGACCTTCAAAGGCGTCCTACAACAGACACGCGCATAAGTACGTAGCGGATAGAGACGAAGGCAAGTACTATGGATATGCAATGGAGTAGAAGTTCGTACGACGGGTAGCTGCACATGAGCAGCTTGGCTCTTGGTGATCACGTCCGCTAGCGCACGTTGTGTCTGTCGAAGATTCATTTTCAATTGTGGGAGGTATTAATTAGACCAACGGTATGATGAGGCAGTTGGAGACTCTATCGCGTGAGACCCGACGGTCGTCATCCTAGCTTGTCTCATACTACTTCAGTAATACTTCGAAGGAGTACCTACTGGTACTACGATCGTGGTTGTAGTATTCACTCTGTTTCTGTTTTATTTTGTCTCCTCGTTCTTCGTTGCTTTTTGCTCAGTCGCTGGTGTACTCACGCATGGCGTTCTCGAGCCCGCCGTGGAGAATCGCGTCGATCTTTGTGGCCGCCGACTGGCCCACGCGGTCCAACTTGCGGGCCTGCGCACCCGAGCAGATCACTTCGTCGGCATCATGGAGTGCCTTGGCGGCGCGAAGCCGCGCGATGCCGCGCTGTGTGTGGCCACTGTGCATCTCAAACTCACCCAGCTCCACAAACTGGTCCACGAGAGGCTGGTTTTCTTCACACGTCGCTGGCGTCGCACGGATCTCGGTCTGCAGCTTTCCCTGTCTACCCGAATGGCGTCGTGGTTGGCTGTGATCTTTCGTGGGTCGTTTGTCTTTGTCCTTGGCCTGGCGCTGCGTCTTTTGTTCATCTTCTTCGTCATCGCCACTGGTACTACTGGTCCCTCCGTGCTCCACCTTGACGCGGTTAGCTCGTGGCTTTGTGGCGCCTCGCGGTGGCTTGGATGTCGTCGTTGGCTTGTCGTCATCCGAGGGGCTACTGCTTGGCTCATTGGGGGCTTGTTTGATCACTCCACACTCTTGGCGCATGTGCGCTATCGCTGCCTCCATCTGCGGTCGACCCTGGATAAAGTCACCATAGTTAAACGCTGTTGTTAATGCAGCCGCCAAATTGCTAGTATGCGGGCTCTCCTCACCACTTCGTGCTTGGCTTGGTGGTCAAGTGCGCGCATAGCCGCGATCACGGCGTTCAGTGGATCGTCCGGCAGCGCGATCCCTTCATCCTCACACTTCATCAGGAAGTCCGACAGCACCGCCTGTGCCTGCTTATAGTTCATCTTGCTTTCTTGGGTCTGTTCTGCTGGTCTGTACTGCTCTGTGTTTGCCGCTCTCACTTGGGCGATGACGCCAACTGGAGGATCCATTCTGGAAGGTGTTGTTGCCTTGAAGTTGTCAATTCGCTTCACTAAGTTCGCACCTGGTTAATCGAACCTATATACTACCTTGTTTTGTGTGCGCATCAAATATTTACACTTGTTTCGGATTTTGCGACACTATGATTTTTGAACTTTGACTCCCGCCAACAAAAATCCACCAACAAAAACCAACACCCAAAGAGAAACCCAACAAAAGGGGAGGAAAGGAAAGCAACATGTCGACGGCGGCGATGGAAGCGTTCTTCATGGCGACAAAGGCGCAGCCAAAGAGTGAGGAGGAACTGCAGAGCGTGCTGGCGGATCTTCCGCGGCGCGAGCTCCAGGCGCTGAGCAAGACCCACGGCGTCAAGGCGACGCTCAAGCGCGAGTCACTAGTGGAGATGCTGGTGCGTGCGCTCAAAGGGAAATTATGGCCAGAAGCGGAAACTACTGGTACGGAGGATGGTGCCGTGGCGGCGGAACCCGCGGTGAAGGGGGATGATGCGAATGCGCATGCGAAGGAGGATGACGCCGCCGTTGTCGTCGCTGAAGGCGAGGAAGAGAAAGATGAGGCGGTGACAGCGGACAGCAAGACGGAGGAAACCGTGGCGACTACGGCCACGGTGGAGGCTACGATTGTGGCTGTGGCTACGGCTGTGGATACTGCGGACACTACCACAGAGAAGAAGACGACGAAGAAGACAAAGGCGACGGTGGTCAAGAAGAGTGCGACAATCGCCACAGTCGTGGTGGGAAAGAAGGCGGCGGTGCAGCGCAAACCGGCGACCGAGTCGCCCAAGGGCAAGTTGAAGAGAACCTCACCCATCAAGGTCACTGCCAAGGCGACAACCAAAATCGCGACACCTAGTAAGACGATGGCCAAGGCCACGACGCCCAGCAAGCCGACGACCAAGTCTACCACTCCCAGCAAGGCCATGGCCATAGCCAAGGCCGTGACGCCTAGTAAGGTCATGGACAAGCTCCACGCCAAGCAAATCGCCAAGCAGCCAACGCTGCAAGAGCATGAGCAGGCCAAGAAGAAGCGCGCCGCTGGGTTGATGTCGGGCACCAAGGTGTCGGCTGTGAAGAAGACGCGCAGTAAGACCAAGGAGCTGGCGGATGCTGCCGCCGCCACTGCTGGTGTCACCAAGACGCTGAGCTTCAACATGCAGACGCCTGACAAGAAGAGAGGTGCTCCCATCTCGGCGCCAGCGGCGTTGCCATCGCAGAAAGAGACCAAGAAACCGGCGAACTACAAGCCATACGTGGGCCCCTTGCCAGCGTTTCAAGGAGATTCGCTGTTTTCGCCCAAGAAGGTGGATGCTCGTCCAGCGCCTATGGCGGTGGCTTTGATGAAGGCCACTCGCACGACGACACCAAAGAAGACAGTGGCGAAGAAGACGACGACGGCTACCACTGCGGCCAAGAAGACGACAGCCACGACCAAGAAGACAACGTCGGCAACACCTCCGCGCAGCACGACTTCCAACAAGGAAAACGCCTCACCGCCAGCTCCGGTGGAGAACGAGAACAACGTGGCTACCAAGGACAACAACCCAGTGACGGACGCGGGCGATGCTCCCACCAAGAACAAGACCGTCGTTGCGAAGCCACGTGCGTCGATCAAGGCGACTTCCACCAAGGTGGTGGCCGCCAAGACCAAGAAAGACGAGCGTCGCACCAACTTTGCGCAAGATTCCAAAACCAAGAGCGCTGCGAGTCGCCGTCAAGCCCGTGGGCTTGCCACTACGACTACCCAGAAGTAGAACGAGTGTCTCCGTCTCTTCCCGTCACGTCCGCATCCAGCATATCTATTCGAGCCTTTTCAGCTTTCCCCACTACTTTAGCATTCACCATTCAGTACAACAACCCTTTCACGTATTTTTGTTGGTTTGTTTTGATTGAATATGCACGAGAAATGAAAAAACGGGGGAAATGCAAGTGACGCACGGACATGCAGAGCTACAACTCCTAGTACGGTGCAGCTACGCTACTGAGCAACTGAGCTACGGACCCATGAGCTACAACACCATAGAGCCGCTATTCACCCACGATGCCGACTCGTTCCGCCAACACACACGATCACTTCTTCTTGTGCAGCGTCTCGTCAATAAACTTGGCGATCTTGTTGCCAATCATGCCCACTTTCTTCGCCTGGTGGCCCGACGTGACCACTTCACCACAGTGCTGCAGTTCACGCGCAGCACGCAGATACGTCACACCTTGGCCCGTATTCTTTTCCGCCAGTCGCGCCTCGCCAAAGTCAGCCAGCGCGTCCACAAGCTTTTGGTTCTCTGGTTTCTTGGCCTTGTGGTGGCGCACGTCGCTCACGAGTGGCGTCTGGTGGCCGGGCGTGTGTGGTTTACCGAAGTGCGCATGGGTACTCTCGTCTTCTGGCGCTGTCTCTTCTTCTTCTTCCTCCTCCTCTTCCTCGTCTTCTCCACCACCACCACCGCCTTCTTCATTCTCGTCATAGTCGTCGTCCGAGTCGGCGTGGCCATGACGCAAGATCTGGTCCACTTTCTTCACAATGCGCTTGCCCACCATGGGGATCTGCTGGGCATCGGCCGCCGTCTTGATCGCCACATCCGAGTTGCGGATCTCCACGGCCGCGCGCAAGTGCGAGATGCCTTTGCCACGGTACCCGCCACGCAAGTGCGAGTCGCCATAGTGGCGCAGCGCGTCCACAATCTTCTGGTTCTCGGGCTGCTTGGCTGGGTTGTGCATCAAATCCACGACGATCGGCGCGGGCTCACCGGCGATCCGATGCGGCGACGTAGAGTCTTCATCGTGGACAATCTTACCGTGCTCCAGGATCTGGTCAATCTTTTCCGCAATGTGCGAGCCAATGTAGCCAATGTTGCTGGCGGCACGGAACCCAGAGTCCACCACGATGTCCGTATCGTGGATCTGCTTGGCGGCGCGCAAGTGGGACGTGCCCTTGCCCGTGTTGCCGTACTGGAGATGGTACTCGCCAAAGTCGGCCAACGCATCCACAATCTTTTGGTTCTCCGGTTGCTTGGCGGGCGAGTCGCGGATATCGTTCACGAGCTGCGGCGTTTCGTGCTCATAGTCCTTGGTCACATTCATGTCGGGCGTCTCGTCTTTAAACTTGCCGCTCTTGATCACTTCTTCGATTTGGCTCGCCATCTTGGCGCCAATGTAGTCGACATGGCGCGCATCCCAGCCCGTCTTGATGGGCTCGTCGTGGTCGCGGATGCTCATCGCGGCACGCACGTGCGACACAAACTTGCCCGTGTGGCCGAGGTCCAGTTGCTCCTGCGCGTACTCGGTAAACGCATCCACCAGCTTTTGGTTCTCGGGCATGAGCGCCGGTAGTGCACGTGCCGATTCCAGCAATCGCGCACGCTTGTGGGGCGGCATGTTGGCGTGCGCGTTGGCGTCGTGGTCGTTGCCGCCATTGGCCTCTTCCTGGGAACGCTTGTGGCTGCCGCCACCACCAGTAAACTTCTTCTTGAGATACTCCATCGCTTCTTGTTCATTGCCCTGCGATTGCTTGAGCGCCATCGTAGCCTCCTGCATCGCATCGTACGGGTTCTACAATATATATATATGGAACACAGTCAGTATCCAGAAATCACAATTGACACTGTCTAGAAAAACGCACTCACCTCGGGGAGATGAAACTTTTCCTTTTCACATCGTTCCAAGAACGTCTTCATCGTCTGGTGGCTCTGCGAGTACTTCATGTTGCCGGTACTGCTACTACTGCCGCCTTCTTGCCTTTTGACGGTCACTAGCGTGGGGGATGGTTCGGGCTGAGGCTGAGGCTCCTGGGTCTTCTTCTGCTGCTGCTGCTGCTTGGCCTTCCGCGTGCGCGCTATGGTGGCCAATTACGTTGGGATGCTGGATTGGGCGGTTGGAACTGGACTGCTTTCGCCTTGACTGAGGAAATCGTTGACTGCCAGATTTCCTGCGGCTTGTCCACGCCGCCGGCTCGCATAGCCTTCCCCCCTGACTCTCCTAGTGTGGCGTAGACAACTGCCACATCCGTTGTTGGCGTGGACCCGCGTCCCAGCCACGCACCCCCGCGCAGACTGTCGCAGAGTCGATGGGGCTTAACGGTGCGAAGGTCGCCTCGTGCCCCGGTCGCACATTTTGTTGGTGAATGAAGACCACGATTCGGATCGGGACCTTCGGCACACCGTGCCCACATCTTGGTCACGTTGAAGTTGTCATGACTGCTCGTTAAGTACGCTCAAGGTGACGCGAACTTACTGATAGTCGTTTGAAGTTCGGCTCTGATTGAAACGACAAAGGCAATGGCTCTTTTCTGCTCCGATGATGTGAATTGCAACTTTTCCATTAGCCAATGAAACCACGTTTTGGGTGAGTCCGACAGATTGATTGGGCCATGAAGCGGT
>JAADWC010000303.1:0-11723 GCA_023336095.1 Pythium pectinolyticum | reverse complement strand
GTTGATGTGGCTCATTGAGCGGCTCCAGAACATGGAGCCCGAGTGGCACGCCTCCACGTAAAACACCATTTCCTTGTACTTCTTGTGCGCAAACATTTGCTCCATCGTGCCCACGAGTTGGCGCGACGTGAGCATCTCGCCATGCGGAAACACCACAAATCCTCGCGCGCCGTGGTCCACAAAGTTGATAAACACGCGGTCATCGGCGCCGCTTCTCAGTACTTTCTTTCCATTGGTCGCCGTCGCGTTGCCTAGCAGCACATTCAGAAAGTTCTGCGGCGTGACGTCCTCACCACGGTAGTCGACCTGGCAGCCAGCGTACACGTCCACGGGCGGCGCTGCGCCACTCGCGTTGCTTGGCTTGTTAAAGAGCTTTCCTTTAAATGGGTTTTCGTCCGCAGTGGCAACGTCGTCGTACATCATGAGCACCACGTTTTCGTGCGGAATGCCATGGCGGCGCACGACGTGGTACGCGTGGCAGGCGTCGGCCTGGTGGCGGTAGTTGTCGTAGCCCCTCGAGCCAGCGACGATCACCGCCCAGTGCTCTGCCTGGACAAGATCCACGCAATACGCGGACGCAGTGAGCAGAAAGACGAGGAGCTGCTGCAGCACCATGATGCTTCTTCCGAAAAGATCTCTTTTTTCTGTGGCTCTTCGTGTGAAGAACATGTTTAGGAAAGCAAAAACTGTTCCGATGCAGATAAAGCTGTTTACCATAATCCTAAAAATCATTTTTAGATGACGAGAATGGCCGCTCAAGGGAAGAGATCAGCGCGGTGATCATCCACTGGCGGATGAAGGACGCACAGAAAGCATAAAACGAAATGGAAGACAAGGGGGGAGTTTGTGTGTGTAGTGTGGGGTTTTCTTACCTCAAAAGAACTAGCTGCCTTTATAATACACTGGTTAGCAAAATGGTCTTCGGGGTTCCTCCCTGGATCCGATCCAACTTGGACAAACGGGGACCGCAGGCAGGCGCGGCACTTCGATAACTTACTGGTACACCGAAAGGAAGCTCTTTCTTCCGACTGATGAGAGTTGTGAAATGATGTGGTGGGGAGTGGGAGCGACGCAGCCGAAAACTCACAAAACTGAAGAAGTCGACTGGTTGGCGAATGGAGAAAAAAAGAACGGAAACATGCAGCGATGAAGATCGCGAGTACGTGGACGGGGCGAGTGCACTCTTCCACGCTTCGTCAACACGACAGCTCGTCGATTTACCACGCGCTGTTGTCGTAGCTGCCACCGCCGCCACCACGCGAGCTGCCACCGCCGTAGCCGCCGCTGCTGCCGCCACCGTAGCCGCCACCGCCGTAGCCACCCGAAGGCGCACGCGTGGATGGTGGCGCACCACCGCCCTCGCGACGGAAATCGCGCGCACCGAAGCGCGAGGCACCACCACGGCCACCGCCACGACCGCCACCACCACGACCGCCACCACGACCGCCGCCCGAGTTGGCCATCTCTTCCAACCAGCGAGGCACGCCGTGGCCGTTCTCGGCGAGCATGTCGTGCAGCTCACGCGCCATGTTGCGGTTCTTGTCGTTTACCAGCGACAGCGCGTGGCCAAGGTTACCGACACGGCCGGTACGACCGATACGGTGGACGTAGTCGTCAATGTTGTTGGGCATGTCAAAGTTCACGACCTGGGTCACACCGTTGATATCAAGACCACGGGCGGCGACATCGGTCGCGACCAGCACGGGCGTACGGCCCGTACGGAAGCTCTGGAGCGCAGCTTCGCGTTCACGCTGCGTGCGGTCACCGTGGATCGACGTGGCTGGGAAGCCCTCGCGGCACAGCAAGTCCTCGAGCGCGTCGGCACTGCGCTTGGTCTCGACGAAAATCAAGATGAGACCGTCCTGGACCTGGTTCAGGAAGCGGATGAGGAAGTCTTCCTTGTCGTACTGCTCCACGTACTCGACCTGCTGCGTGACATCCTTGGACGCCGAGCCGACACGGCCGACCGTCAAGAACACGTAGTCCTGGAGGAAATCCGAGGCAAGACGCTGGATCTCACGTGGGAACGTCGCACTGAACATGAACGTCTGACGCTCACGCGGCATATCCTCCTGCTCGACGATGCGACGAATTTGCGGCTCGAAACCCATGTCAAGCATGCGATCAGCCTCATCGAGAATCAAGAAGCGGATGTTGGCAAGCGAGACGCGGCCACGCTCAATCAGATCCACGAGACGACCTGGCGTCGCGACAAGAAGATCACAGCCACGCTCCAGTTCACGGAGCTGCTTGCCGACTTCGGCACCGCCGTAGATCACCACAGGCGCGATACCCGAGCAGTAGCAGAACTTGCGGGCTTCGTCGTAGATTTGCGACGCGAGTTCACGCGTTGGCGCGAGCACGAGCGCGACCGGGTAAATCTTGCGCGAGCGGCCGCCCGTTGGTGGTCCTTCCACAGGCGCGGCGCGAAGCATGGCCGCGAGCGTTGGGAACAGGAAACCACCCGTCTTACCGGAACCCGTCTGCGCACAGGCCATCATATCACGACCAGCGAGACCGATTGGGATCGAGTACTTCTGCACGGGCGTTGGCTTGTCGTACTTGCACAGCTCCAAGTTGCGCACGACCTCAGGGCCCAGCGCCTCGAGCGTGAACTCAAACATGGGCTCTGGCACGTTTTCACCACTGGTCTCGACCGGGATATCGTCGTACTTGTCGAAGTTGATGCCCGACGACTTGGCGTCGCCAAACAGCTCGTGCTCGAGACGCTCATTTGGGCGCAGATCGCCGTGGTAACCCAGCTCGTTCTTGCGCGGGCCGCCGTAGCCACCGCCACCGCGGTCACCACCATAGCCGCCACCGCCGCGACGGTCCTCAAAGCCACCGCCACGGCCACCACCGTAACCACCGCCACGACCTTCCGACTGGAAGCCCGACCAGCGCGAGTTGGTCGCTGGCGCGGCACGCTCGCCGCCGCCGTAGCTGCCACGGTCACGCGAGTCGCCGCGACGCTCGCGGTCACCGCCACCGTATCCACCACGGTCGCCACGGCCGCCGCCGTAGCCGCCACCGTAACCTCCGCCGCCACCGCGACGCTCTTCAAAGCCGCCACGGCCGCCTTCGCCACGGCCACTTTCCGAGCCGTTCTGCGAGCCGCCGCCGCCGCTCTGGCCTCTCATGTGAGGAGGCACATAAGACTGTCTTTCTGCAGGGATGGAAAACCAAAGAGTGACGTCAGTATATCTGTTGTGGTTTCCTCAAATTGGCGGGAAACAACACGAGGATGTGCGCAGGTTGCAGAAGCAGGCGGATACACCTTTCGATAGTAATCGATGTGGCGCATCCACGCAGCTAACGTGCATATCTGTGCGACTCCTATCGCGTGCTGTAGCTCCGGTTTCAATGCGGCACTTTGTAGGGACGTACCTCTGTCCATGTTGTTTTCTTGACTTGTCAAAATTTGTGTGTTGCGTATGAGCGCGCCACCAAAGGTATGAGAAAGGAAAGGGGTTCAGATCCACATTGTCAGTGGGATGGTAAATTACGGATAAAATATATTGCGGGGGAACACCATGCGAGACAACACAGTTGGTGTTTGTATGGAACAGAAGAGTGATGGTCGAAACACCCACCGCGGGACGGTAAAAAACCGGCAGAGAGTTCTTCGCGGGCAAAAAAAGACCGAGCCAGAAGCTGCTTTTGCTCTTCACCACCCAATCTTCAGCTACACGATCTTTCATTTGATTCGTTCAAAATAAAGAACACAGGTGCAGTTTAACAGCCAATCAAACGAGACGTCGACGCGAAACGCCGCGACATGTGAGGAGCCAAAATGAACCCATTTGAGTTGAAGAAAACGGATCTTGCATTCAACAAATACGGTAAGGAAAAACGGTAAAACACCACAAACAACGGGATCGTTTCAAGTGCATGCGACACTATTCTTGCATTTGGAAGTCCATCAACTCAGCAGCTACACAATCGAAGCCGTTGGGACTGCATCGAAGACATAGGAACCTGAGCCTTTCCACAAATGGCAAGCCACCACGCGAGCAGTGCGGTAACGACGCCACGCATGTCCACTGGTAGTCGCGTTAGGGAAATCACAACGGAGCTGCTCGTACAGTCGTCCAAGCTCACTGTGGGCAAGACGGAATCACTGGACCAGTACCTGAAGCGCGTGACCCACTTGACGCTCAATGGCAACGACAAGAAAGTGATCCAGAAGATCCAGCAACTGGAGAAATGTCCGAATCTCAAAGTGTTGTACATGTACGACAACGAAATTGGCGAGATTGAAAACATGGACAAGATCGCGCAGCTCACGCACTTGCACTTGCAAAACAATCGCATCCGCACCATGGCAAATCTCGATGCAGTGCCGTTGCTAGAGAAGCTGTACATGGAAGGCAACCGTATCCCACGTCTGGAAGGACTGGGCAACTGTCTGTACCTGCAGGAGCTCCACATGAGCAACCAAGTACTCGCCAAGAACGAGGAGTTCACATTTGAAGAAGCGACGATCCGTGCGCTATCGGTAGGGTCCAGTGCTTACGATATCTACAGTCTTGGAGTGTACAGCCCACTAACCGGATCAACCCCCCTCCTCCTCATGGTAACAGCGCTCGCTCCGCGTACTGAATCTGGCCAATTGCCGTGTGCATTCCACACGTGCACTGCAAGGTCTCCGCGGTCTCCAGCAACTGGATCTCTCCAAGAACGAAATCTCGGAACTGGAAGACGTGTTCGGTCTACTGGGCAGTCTGTCGGCGCTCGTGGAGCTCGACTTGCGTGGCAATCCAGTCACAAACGCGCCAAAGTATAGAGAAAAGGCCATGACGTTTTCTTCCTCTCGCCTTTGTACGCTCTGCGCAACTATCTAGGTGTGTCTGTGTGTCGGTGGTTGGACTACTACTAACGTTGGTGTGATTCTACCGGTAGCTCTGCTCGACAAGAAAGACATCGACGCCAACCAGCGACGCATGATGCAGTCGCATCTCGCACACAAGTTCCAGTACGTTTTTTTTTTTCCTTAGTCAGTAGTATCTCTACCGGTAGCACTGGTCGCCTGGTACTAATCAGTCCTCTGTGCATACACTGAAATTGTAGAAAGCGCCAGGATGTCGAGTCGTCGTCAAACAGTTCGAACCAGGGATCTTTCTCCAGTTCGAATAGTACTGCAACCAGCGAGACGATCCGTAAGATGAAGCACGGCTCCGCTGTGCATCAACTGCGCAACATGCACATCACAACGAGCGGTAAATCCACCAGCTCCCAGTCGCTGGCGGATCTAGGAGTCGCCGGTGCGGCCTGTCCAACCGTGACAACATTAGTACGATCGTCTAGTGGCAGCAGCAGCACCAACAACAATAGCAAGCACGCTTGAAAAACAAGAGTGGATTATTTTTGCAGTCTATTGGTTTTACTTGTTGCTCTTCAAGAAGTGCACGGCGAGCGTGGCGACAGCGCCGACCGCCGCACCGGCAGCGAGCAGCAGCGCAGAGTCCTGCTGCGTCGTGGACGGCGGCCACGCGACGAGGCCACTGCGCTTCTTCGTGAACTGCGCGACAGCCGCGGGCGTCTCCATGAACTCGGCGATGAGCACGGCGTTCAGGGCCGCACCACGCAAAAGCTGGTCGCCCGACACAAACAGCTCGAACCCGTTTTCGCCAAACACGAGACTCTCACGCAAGCGACCGGCTTCAATGTTGAACTTCTTGGTGGCGTTCATGGGCATCGGGTACTTGTACGACGCCGGGTCGTCCACGAGATCCACACCGTCGGCCGTGGCCAGCAGCGCACGCGCCTTGGCCAGATCCACTTTTTGCTCCGTCTCCACCGACAGCGCCTCCGAGTGGGCGCGCATGATCGGGATCCGCACGGCCGTGCAGCTCACCAAAAGCTCCGGTTCTTCAAAGATCTTGCGCGTCTCCCACGTCACTTTCATTTCTTCTTTCGTGTAGCCATTCTGCTGAAACTTGTCAATGTGTGGGATGAGGTTGAACGGCAACGGATGCGCAAAGATCTTGTTTTCCACGGGCTTGTTTGCCAGCGACGCCTCTGTACCCGCACGTAGCTCCTCCATACCTTCCGCACCGGCGCCGCTGGCGGCCTGGTACGTCGAGACAATGAGTTTCTTGATCTTGAACTCGCAGTGGAGCGGCCACAGCGCCATGGCCGCCACGGCGGTCGTGCAGTTTGGGTTGGCGATCAAACGCGGCACACTCTTACGGTCGCCGCCCTTGGCGCGCAGCACGTGGCCATTGATCTCTGGGATCACCAATGGGATATCCGCGTGGTAGCGGAACGCCGACGAGTTGTCGATCACCACGGGGCCGTGCGGGATCTTGGCGAGCTCCTGCGCGTACTGCAGCGAAAAATCGCCCGACACGGCCAGAAACACATAGTCCAATTTGGCCGCCTTTTCCACCGAGAACAAATCGATCACGACTTCGCCAAATGGCGTGGACACGACTTTGCCCGCCGACCGGGCCGAGGCAAAGAGCACGAGCCGCGAGACGGGGAACTTGCGCTGCGCGAGCACCGCGACGATCTCGATGCCCACGGCGCCCGTGCAACCGCAGATACCGACAGACTTTCCAGCACCAACAGCCATCGTTGCTTGATTGATTTTGATGAGAGGAGGGGGGGGGGTGCGCGACTATGAAGAGGATGAAAGCGTAGATGCGGCGATGCCCAGTGGTGGGCGAGCGTTGGGCGATTGCGTGGCTGCTCAACTGAAAAAGCCCCGACTGCGCTGCTGGCTTCAATACGACCAGGAGAAAATTCAGCACTCCACTATTAAAGTAGTGTACAGTACTGTGTGTCAGTTGCACAAACACAACTATCTGGTCGGTGGCGCAATTGTTTCGTACTTATGAGAGACCTGTCAGTACGTTGCCGTGCCACAATCCAATAAATGGTGGTGCTAGTCACGTCAGGATCGCTCGACGGATCGCGATGTTCAACTTGATGCCGTGAACGAACGGCATCTTTCCGTCAACAAACGGAGAGCCACGCAGTTCACCAAGCAACCAACTCACGCACGACAACTAAGAAAGATGTGGGCGACGACCAAGGCATTGCGTACAGTGATCAGCACGCGCAGCGCGACCGCCGCTGTGGGCCGCACCAGCAACACGCTCTTCTCGACGGCCGCGGCGACTGAGCAGCCGCTTGTGCTTGTGGAGCGAGTGGACAAGTATGCCATCGTGCGCATGAACCGCCCGCCAGTGAACTCGCTCAACACGGAGGTACCTTGCCGCTGTATATACTAGTATTAGACACAGGATTCGCATTCTCCGATGTCGAGATCTAATCATTTGTTCGACTGATGCGTTGTAGCTGCTCCAAGCGTTGGACAACACGATCAAGCAGTTGGAGGAGGACAAGAGTGTGCGGTGAGTTTTGAACATGGCAGTTAGTAGTACCTACTTTGAAGATGGCGGCTTGTGTGCTTACAACGCGCATTTGTAGTGGCATGATCTTGGCGTCGTCCAACCAGAGAGTGTTTAGCGCCGGCCTGGACATCCTCGAAATGTACCAGCCACAGGTAGGCTCTGGTCCTCTTTACCCTAACGTTTCTGGTGGCGCCACGGGCACTAACTCTTGAATACTGTAACGACTACGCCAGCCTGCTCGCCTCAAGAAGTTCTGGACCTCACTGCAGGACCTGTACCTTCGTCTGTACACCTCGCGCCTCGCTACGGTCGCGGCCATTGAAGGCCACAGTCCCGCTGGTGGATGCCTGCTCGCGATCTGCTGCGACTGGCGCGTCATGTCCACGGGCAAGCCCGTGATTGGCCTGAACGAGACGCAGTTGGGCATTGTCGCGCCCACGTGGTTCAAGGACACGTTTGTCAACACGATCGGCCACCGCGAGGCCGAGAAGATGCTCGGACTGGGCATGCAGGTGGACGCCGGCAAGGCCAAGACCATTGGTCTTGTCGACGAGGCCGTGCCCGTGGAGGAGGTGATGCCTCGTGCCGTTGCCGCCATCGAGCGCTGGATTGCGATCCCAGGTACGATTGTTGTTTTCTCAAATCGATTTGAGAATATCTCTATTCTCATTCTGCTTTTTTTCCCCTTTAAATTTAGATATGGCCCGTGTCCAGACCAAGCGGCTCATGCGCCAGGAGACTGCCGACAAGTTGCGCAACACGCGTGAGCAGGACTACGAAATGTTCCACGACGTGACGCAGATCGACAAGACCCAGAAGACGCTCGGATGGTACTTGGAGTCGCTCAAGAAGAAGAACTAAGCTGCTCCAGTTTTTTCCTTCAAATTAGCCTACTTAATTTGGATAATGTTACAAATTGACATGGACATCTCGCTATAAGAGCAGCATTTCTCTCTCTGCAAGAGCCATGAAGGTCAATCTTTTTGGAAAAGTTGGTGTCGCCATGGACCAGCGGATCGCGGATGGATTGGCCGTCGGGCGGACGCAGTTCCGTACTGGGAAGCGCAAGGCCGCCATCGCCACGTGGAAGGACACACTGCGTGTAGCGTACGAGACGCAAAACCAGGCAGCTGCCTTTGCGCTGAGCAAAACGCTAGGTGATGCAGTGCTGGAATCAAGCCACCAAGACGCAGAGGGAATGACGCAGGCCGTGGGCTACTTTGAGTACGCGCTGCAGTTGCTGGATGCATGCGAGCTACGAGACGACCACGTGTACTACCCGCCACTAGAGAACGTTGTGCGGTATATACGGCGACGAAGACGGCGCGCGTTGCGTCTGATACGGGAACTAGCGACTGGAAACAAGAAAGCGCCAGCTCAGCAACCACCTCGTGAAGAGCTCACATCTACAGAATTTGTGCTAGAAGATACTGCGATTGTGTGCTCGACTTGTGAGCAGCCTGGCCGTGTGGGGAACCCCATCGTCGTCGATGTCGCGGACGGATGCCCGTACTGCCAAGCGTGCTACGATGACTTCTACGCCCAAGCGACTCAAGATACGATTGTAGATGAGGCTGTATCTCCAGTTGACCCAGTCAATGATACAGAAGAAGAAGACGCTGTATCTACAACACAGGCGGTGCTGCTCAAGGTTAGTGCGGCTTCGGATCCTGTGATGGATGAGCAATTCATTGTCGAGGAGCTATCGGATCGCCCATGTGAAATTCCGGACGAGGAACGTGATGTGGATCTAGCTGACCAGAAGTCACACGTAGACGTCATGCAATTCCCAGTGGGGACCCAAGACTCTAGTTCCGTGGACAAGATATCCACGAGTTCAGTGGACGAGTACGATGGTGTTGCAGACATGGCAAGTGCAGATCAAACAGCTCAGTGTCATGAGCTGCTTGTAGATACCAAGTTTGTCTACACAATTGCAGAGCTCGTAGCGCTGCGTCGCCATGATCTACCATGTCCTCCAGTCGTGAAGCACAGTCCCGTCGCACTGGGCACCGTCACGCCCAAGTCAACACACTCGCGAAACCAGAAACAAACACCACGCCACGCCAAGTCTACACCACCACAGTAAGCTCAGCTCAAACCCCTGCTACGTCATCTCTGCAGCACTAACCCGTCCGACGCGGTGTTGTTGCTGTGCGAGTGTAGTTCCGCCAAGAATGATCGTAGCTGCTCGGATGCTGGAGCGTCCGCCTTTCTCCCTTCGTTTGCGGAATGTGAGGCTATCGCTCGTGCTACTATACCTACCACACAGCCATCGCCATTGCAACTCGCGAGTGTCTTGTTCAACACGCCCGATGGGTGTGCGGCATTGTCGCTGGAAACGCAGCTCCACGTCTTCGCGGCGACCGCAGGATCGTTCGCGACAACTGCGTCAGAATCGTGACACGCCGGAGGTGTACCGGTACAGTGCAGGACTAATCAGAATGACTCAGCTCACTTGTCTGTTGTTGCGCGTCTCATGTTTGATTCCTGGGACAGACGTCCCGTCCCCATCTGCTTCAATTTCGAGCTGCTGGTATGGCATGCCTACCACCATGGAATCCATCAACTCCACTGATCGTCACGTAAAGTGTAGCTACACTTACTGGGCCCAGCCACACTACCGTCCACATACCACAAGTTGTGGTCCACAACCTACCAAAGCCGGCATGTCATGAACAGGTTAGGCCAGTGTGCCATCCTCGCATCTCAAAAGATCATGATTATCTGATCATCCCGTCAAACCGGTGCGATACCGGTATATACCTCAAACAAGACGTCTATTTCGCCCATCTATTGGCTATTAATACCCATCTTACATCCTTTTATTTGAGGTAGTACAGTACTACGTAGCTCATCGGACCATCATTCTCACTCTTCGCCTTCCCACGCAGCAAGGAGCTGCTGGTCTCAAGTGCGGCGCCAAACGAGAACGGCGCTGACAACCGCTCTCAGCTCAGACACCGCGGAGCACCATGAGCGCGACCGCGATCGTGCTGGGCGATGAAAGCTCGCCAACTGACGCCGCTTCGCGCAGCGTGCTTTCCTATAACCTACTGAAGGAAGTGCTGCAGACAAGCAACATTGAAGAGGACGAAGAGGTTGGTTCTTGATGGAGGAGAAGAGTTGCTTCCTGCCTCGCCCCGAAACACGGCAAACTGACGCAAAACCTATCGTATGCTCGTGTTTGTGCTGTATCTGTTATAGGCGGTGATGGTGACGCGCATGCGTGTGGATCCGCGCCACGTGAAGGAATTTGAGCGGATCCTGCGTCTGATTCTCAAGAACACGCACACTATTGGCCACGTTTCGACCTGCGTGGTCAAGCCACCACCAGGCGAATACACCTACACATCCATCGTACGTGAAATGTTTAATTTGAAGGCCTGCCGATTTCTCTGTCTAACTCTGTTTTTGTATTATAATGATACTAGGTCAAATACTCGAGTTTGGATGCAATGCGCCAGATCTACCCGTCGACTGTCGAGAACGGTGGATTAGACTTTTACAAGCTCTTTGCTGCACGCGATTCGCTGCTCATCGAGCCACCGACCTACCAGATTGAGGCCGGGTACGTCGGCGAATGGTATATTCACGTTCTAGGATGCCGATATTTACGGTATCCTCGTATTTGATTTATCGTAGATTCGGTACGTGGATCGAATCCGATGGCCACACGCGGCCCATGCGCGACGACGCCGACGACTGCAACATGGTCTACAACACGATCCCAAAGCCGTGCTGTGACGATAGCTGCGACAACCCGCACGGACTCAATGTGCGTGCATCGTTTGTCGCGCCGACCAAGCATTTCCAATTGTTCCAGCCGCGGTACCAGCGCAACAATAAGAAAGGCGGCCAAAAGAACTTGCGCTGCTTCCCGTGCTGCCGCAACGGGCGCCACGTGAGCTCGGGTTTCTGTGGCGACTCGATCCGCGTCCATGTCGCTGTGAGCCGCATCACCGAGTCGGGCGGGATCAAGATCTGTCCCATCTCGACGACCACACCTGCCGTACTGGCGTATGCGCGATTCCTGAATCTAGAGGGATCGTTTGATCCGACGGTGTCGGGGCCCGAGGTGTTCCCTGGCCAGACCATTGAGAAATACGAGCTGCTCACGTACGTGCGCGACAAGGAACACCCGTTGAACCCGTTATTTACGGGCATTTTACGCGGTGCGGCCATGGAATCCACATTGCAGTCGGCGATTTTTGAATTCAACGCCGAGTGCAAGGCCTGGCACTATGGATGGACGGCGCCGCGCGGCCAGGGGCTCTCGGGAAGCGACGCGCAGCACGTGCTGGAGATTCTGTTTATGAAGCCCATGGGTTCGTACCTGTTTTGTCTCGAGCGGCTTCGCTC